>JANEYF010004587.1:0-137500 GCA_029963845.1 Rhamnusium bicolor | reverse complement strand
TCTTCAGAATTCTGATATTGTTAGATAGATTTTTTTTTATTTCTTTTGATTTCATACACTATGTAATAATTCAATATATCACAAACTTTAAAACCGTAAAATTGTTATATTATGTACGATTTTATGTGAAAACAACGAGTTGGCTTTGACTTCAAATTCAGTCAAAACAGCAACAAGGCATAATTTGTCGACAGTTTATTAGAGGAAGCATTTTTTTTATTTTTCGATAATATAAAATCTGTAACAAATATGGCAAACAAATATTCCAATATTTTTTCGAATGAATTAATGTCGTTAACATATTAAAAGCCTTTTAATATGTACCTATTCAGTACGATGGTATAGTCAATTTCTATATAAGAAATTTAATATTTCTTTAATCATTACAACCTTATTTTTTTCTTAGAGCTATTTTTCGATTGTTTTGTATTTTAATTGACTTAAAGTGATTATTATACTACCTACTGCAAAAAGGTCGAAAAATATAAATATTTTAAAATAAATATACATTTTTAAAAATAAAAGTATTATGTAAAAAACGGAAAAAAAATATTTTGTTCATAACTTCCAAACAGATACAGATAACAAAGTTCACTTAGTAGCGCAATTTTCCTAATTCTATATTCCATAAAAATGACACATATAAATCTAGCGTTTATTTCTTACAAGAAGCGAGATCAACATATAGAAAGAAACACCCTGCCGAGTTTTCAATTTCCTGCGCTTATAACTTTGTGTAAGTATTAGCTCATAAAAATAACGAGTTATTACAATTTAACCTATACATTTGTTGTATATTTGTTACCACGTCTTAAAATACTTTGCAGTTAGTACTTAACTTCATTACATTTTATAAGAAATTTCGTTAGCATTTTTCTGGGGTGTTTTTGTCTAAAAAATAACTCTTCATCTTCGGTTTTATCTGAAACTACCCTAAAAAATTCCTGTTTGGGAAAAACTAAAAAAAAAACTGAAATAGTGGAAAATTTGGACCTCGAAACAGAAAACAACTTGCTGTTTCTTTCAGTGTAACCGATAGTGGTCAAAGTTGACTATAAAATATATTAAATAGATTAAAGCCCGGTTTTTCAATGCTCATTAGCTAAATTATCTGTCAGTTGGTTATCTCTCGGCCAATAAAATTCACCCATTTCACACCCACCGCTAATTTTGCTAACTGAGCATTGAAAAATAAGTGTCGCTAAGTTATTCTGTGGTTACTCATTATTTTGGAGGAAAATTATCAACCTGGCAGGGAGACAGCTACGAGCCAATAGTGACATAATATTAAAATAATATACATAGGAGATTGACCAAAACAAAGAGAAACTGTATTTTCTTTTGAAAGAAGAAATTAATCTCTGTATACTCCACCAAGCAGCTTGACATGAGAGGGTGCTATTATTTCTTATTGGGGATAACGCCAAACTGGTATAAATTACAAATATTACAAATCATTTTTCTACGGAGTACATGGGCATCATAGTTTACTATATCAAAGGCTTTGCGAAAACCTGTATACACTATTGGACTTGATTTGCAAAACCTGCGTTTAATCTAGCAGACAGTGATGGAATAATAGAAAACTGGTAGGCGACAAAGATAGTTGCTCTGCGTTGCTGACTGCTGGTTGAGCAGAGCAACGAGAATGAATGTTATTTATTGCGGCGTCTTCGGTCACAGATTTTACATGATATCGAATCCAGTAGTGTATACAGCATCAATCTGACGTTTGTGCTTGAACTCATTAAGGATTGCATTATTAAAAGTGAAAAGATTTGTTGTGATTGATCTCTTGGGAATGAATTCATGCTGGGAGGGATTAATGAAGGTACTTAAATGACCACAGAAAAAAATATATAATATTTGTTCAAAGGCTTTGGCAGGAGCGAGCAAGATAGCAATTGGTCTATAATATTCCACATTGTAACTTTCACACCGATTTAAAAATAGGAGTTACTGTGGATAATTTCCATATATTGGGAGCAGGGACGGACTGGGCCGGGAGGCTAGAGGGCGTCATCCCCTGCACCTTTCGACCTCCAGGCGCTCCGGCGCACAGTAGACCAGAATTCAAAAAACGCGATCGAAATTCATACCTTCTTAATTAATAATTTATTATTAGCAAAGTTGTTTTTTTTTTTGGCGTTGAGGACGTAATCCATTCAGCCAGGCGCACAAGTTATTTAATTTAAAAAATTTGATACTAAACTAAACCTAATTTTAACACTAAAAAAAATTTCAAGAATGCGATTGAGATATAAACAGGGATACTGTTTTGGGCCTAGGGGCCAGTCAAGGCCACTTGCAAATTACACAACACAGAAGGGCGACGGGTAGAAGGTAAAAACAATAATTAAGGATAAACAGAGGGACAAAGCTAAAACTAAATTCTGATATTGCTATGTTTATAAAATGCAAAAATAGATTTATGACGGCGAAATTATTTAAACATAATAAACTTAAAAGACTAAAAGGAGTTTCGATTTTTAGTTTCAATAAGTTCCCATACAGTTCGTTGCATGAATGTATGTGAGTGGTGCAATTAAAAAATGTATGGACTAGGTTCTCCGCGATATTACAAGTTTGACATAGGTTCGACTGTATAATGCCAAATCTCGCTAGGTGAGTTGCATGATAAGTGTGGCCAAATTTTATTCTACTAAATGCTGGTATATTTTCGTAGAATGGTGATTATCATGCCAGTGTTTGGCGGGTATTACAGAATAGATTAAAGTGCACCTTGTTGGGTTTATAAAACAGTATTTACGCCATATATTAGACCATTTTTGTGTTAACTTATCTTTACATATTTTTCCGACCTCATCAACACTGATTGCATTTGCCAGGGTCATTTCTGAAATTACACCTTCTTTCGCGAGTTTGTCGGTTTTTCGTTAAGAAATAGGCCAATATGTGCTTTAATATTGCTACAGGTTTTTTAGGCAGCTGAATCTAATTTTGAAGTGATTTTAGTGCCCCGAATTAAAAGTACCACTTGGATGAGGTGAAATTTAAAAAATTAAAGCGAAGATATTACCTATTAATTTTTGAAATAGGTAAGGATGTTAAAGAAATATTTATTGTAAAATTGTCCAAATTACAATTAAAACTACTCCATCTTAGGGGGTAACATTTGTATAAAAATAGAAAACATTAAAATGCAACACAGTATTCGTTTGTAATATTTTTGGGGTTTCTAAATTCTGAATAACATTTTAAGGTTATTTCTATTGTAAGTATCGAATGCGATCGTACTCATAGTAATAATTTATATTAAGACGCGGCCAAATCAAGTGCCCCGCGCCGCACATTCGCAAATGTTGCAGCAAAACCCAGTTTACACGGACAGATGTGCGGTTCTCCGTCCAAACTGCATGTTGCTGCAACGATTGCAAATGCGCAACGTAGCGTCCTTGATTTGGAAGCGTCTGTAAAATAATCCAAAACAAGATTTTTTTTCACTTCCATTGTGTCACCCCCTCATACTTCATAACTTTTTTGTGTAACACTAATGTTACACAAAAAAAATTTCTGGTCTAAACAGGTTATTTTTTTATCCGATATTTTAAAACAATGAAAACAACAAACACAAAACGGTCGGACAACTTTTATCACACAAAGAATCCGCAGAAACACTATTTACGTAGCACTGCACAAATAGTTCACCGCGCTTGCTGTTGACAAAGTAGCAGCTAATTTTTGCATTTACACCTTCTCTAGATCCTACTTAATCAGCTGGAGTTTAAAAATTCCTGGTAATTCCTTCAATTTGCAGATCAGGTAATATTCTAGAAATTATACTAACAGGGCTATTGTATTGAGGCCATTTCTATTATTTACGTAACAGGGAATATAAAATATGCTTATCCCGTAGTCTAAAGTCTAAACCATGCCTTTCAAGATACTTCAAACAATTTTAGTCGTTACTTATCTGTAAAAGCACTTTTAGGAGGAATATACATATGCACGTTTTTAAAGAAAATTTCGCGTTTACAAATTTCCTGGTCTTTTCTTCTACTTTGAAGTGCTCCAAAATCTTCACATGTAATATAGGGTCAAAAATTAATAGAACTTGATTCATTACAGTCCTACCAGTGCAAAAAGTGTGTGATCTCGACTTTCAGCCCGCTCTTTGTCAGTAGGTTGACGAGGAAAGGTTGAACTAGGGGTCATAGCTGGGGGTGATGGAAGCAGTCATGTGACATGTTAAATTCAAATTGAAATTCCATTCACGCTTGTTAAGTGGTCAAAATTAATTAAAAAGCGATAGGCTAAGTTTAATTGCCAATATATCTGGAACGAATCGAGATACGATATTCCGGTTCGCTTTATTCAAAAATTTGTGGCTTCAGAATGGCATTAACGTCAACAAATCAGTATTTTTTGGACATAGTTTCAACTTGTTTTCAGACATTTTGTGTATACTCCCCAAAAGAGTTACTAAAATATTCGCAAACGAGCTACTATAATTTTAACTTGTGAGATAATTTTTCCAAAATTTGAGACGCTAACTCGGAAAGTTGACCGCTAGGCATTGGCAGACGGACCTATGTAAAGTTCTTTCAATAATTTCAAAACTTTTGTACTTTGACGTATTTTATTTGCCTCTCAGCTCTAGGTATAAAATCTCACTGCTACCTTTTCTAAAATATGGTACAAATTTAGGGGGCAAGAGAGAGAGAGAGAGAGAGAGAGTGAGAGAGAGAGAGTCATCATATTATTAATTTTACATCACTGATGAGAAATTCTCCATGGTGTCTATTTTATTCATAGGTGCTATCAACTGGAAAAGTAATGTTCGCCATTTGAATACTATTTCTATAATGCAAACTATTTCTGCATATACCGGGTGGGCAACTAAGAATGGACGCCGGCCATATCTCAGAAACTAAATATCGCACAAATTTAGGGAAAAAATTGTCAAGTGACCCTGAAAAATCGCTGGAAAATATTTTTGAGTTTCTAAAATGGCCGCTAGGGGGTAACAACCATAACCAAACAGAAAATTAGGATTTTTCTCTTTATTTTGCCAAATTAAGTGGCATTAAAAATATATGCATCGTAATCCTGGAAGAATATCGAATCTTACTAGTTTTACAATTTTCAATCTTCAAAAATAGTGGTGGGGAGATGCCAAAAAAAATTTTTTTTTAAATGTCGATTACTCCGATTAGACTTAACGGAATTTAACAAACTTGGTCTCGTTGCAAAGGGCTTTTCTTAATCTATCAAGTGCGCTTTACGGTGTTTTCATTTAATTATTACCGTCGTCGCTAGAGGGCCATATCTGACATGGCAACAAATATCGTGCTTTTCGTTAAAAAATTTAAATGGAATGGTATATTTATTTTTACACAGTAAAATAGAAAATTAAACGCTTCAGATGTAAGTGAAAACCGCAACTCAATAACTTTTTTCTAACAGTAAATATTAGCAAACAATTTGAAATTATGAATTATTATCAGATCTTAGCGATGAAATTTGCAAAGTAGCTGTTGAAAACAAGTTAGCTGTGAAAATGACTCAATGAAGAAACAACATAATATGTCAAAAATATTCAACTTGTCATTGTTGCTATTTCGTGTAGTATTTACTTTTCTAATTGAATTTGTTTACGTTTTGGAATCATACCTTGCACATCAAAACCCCTTAGACAAACCGAAATAAACTATTCGACCATCCAAAACGATTATTGATCATCATTTTAGCAACAAAGGCCTTCAGATCATATGTATTGGAAGAAAATTCTTCTAACCATTCATTATGATTATTTTCAATTAAAGTTCATGAACACACAATGAAGAATAGAAAATTAGGATATTGTTACAACACACAGGTGGTCATGATGATAAATAGGAATTTTGGGCGATATGACGTAAATAACAGAGCGACACGCGACGATATGTATACTTAAAGATGTTCCTTTACAACATTTTTTTATTTATAATGCCTTATATATTTTTTTCAATTTATAATGACCTTACTATGTAAATTCTTTTGTGGTTTGTTTGAGGGCGGTTGGAGGACGCAGAAAGGTGTAGATATAAAATTCCATGCCGTTTGAAGAGGGCTGAAAGTTTTCTGGGTGTAACATTAACACTAAGTAGTTTTAGTAGTTTTTTAAAGGCAGTTGAATGTTCTGAGTAGCATATTAACACACCAACACTACGAAATTGTTGACACTAACAGCATATGTAATCGCGAATCCACGATTGTACTGTTTTTGCAGACGTGGGTTGCCTCGCCATTATTAACGTCCACTAACAGCACTACATAACAGAAATTAAGTAATAACAATAAAGTAAATAAAAAAACATTTTTATACTCGCCGTATATGCAATAGTTCTCAACCGCAGTCATTTGCAAACTGAACAGACCGATCAGACAAACAATACAAGGTCGAGGCAGTCGCTGTCGCCAAAGTTATGTATACCATCCCTACATATTATATAATTTTTTGCGATCGCCGACCCTTCATCGGTGCGGGTTTTACACGCAAAAAGTTTATTGTGTAAATAAACAATAACCGTCAGGAATTATCATTTATTTTATTACTATATCACGCGTTTTCGGAATATAGTATTAGGTTTTAATCCGTCTCTGAAATGTCGCCCAAAATTCCTATTTCTTTACATAGCATAGGGCTCTACTTGGCTTCCAAGAGGTTTAATTATACCAAATAAAACATGATAACAATTCAAACAATTTAATCAAGAAAAATAGATCCGACAAACAATAAAAAAAGGATTATTAAGAAAATGAAACAATATGAAAATTGTACTGACACAACTAAGTTACATATCCTTAGAAACTGTATTTCATAAAACTTAAATTAATTTAATTATGTTTCTCTGCAATGTTTTCAACATTTTTCTCATTGGATAATACTAAGAGCAATCCAATGATTATAAAAAACATTCCGGACCACCAGAATAAGGAAGTAGTTTCTTCAAATAATACAAATCCAGTAATTGCCTGAAAAAAATATAAAATCGGTTCAATTACTTACAATTAGAAATATTATTTTAATGAAAAATCTTAGACAATACTTAAAAAAAAAAAAAATTACTTTGTTTTTGAAATATTTGAAAACAAAGACACATAACTGAGTTCTATTTACAACAAATTTACAAAAAAAAAAAATTAAAACTTCATTTTAACCGATTGGATTTTTTTTATAAGAATGTGGCATTTCTTCTTCGAAAATACGTAACATTTACTCCGTATTAGAAAACATGTACAAGGAAAGTTTTCATAATTGAAAATGCTTTAAAATCTTACCGAAAAAAATATAATTTGAAGCAGAACTAGCCACGGTAGCACTAAGAGAAGAATTCGTCTGTTGGAGAGCTTTAACAAATAGTGTCCATACCGCTCCATTGCATATAACCATACAAAGAAATAATATTACTCTCAAAGGAAAATATCCCTAAAACAAAAAAGAAACAAACAATTAAATAACAAAAAAATTCTACACGCAAATAAAATATATATTTTTTATGTTGTAATTAATTATCATGATTTAATAAAGTTGATTAAATGTGAATTATTGTTTGTCCAGATTTACTAAAAAAATATTTAGTAGTATAAAAAAATAAATAGTAGATACAGTCAGACCGCTGTAAGATTGTAACTTTCTTCTTGTAAAATCAAAGTCATATATAATTTTATTCGTTTCAATTGTCAGCAGACCAGTAGTTGTGCATAGGTATACGCATAAGCGACTTATTTACAACTATTTTGTTGAATGATTTTTTTATTATTATTATTATTACATTATTATTATTACATATACAATGATAATTATCATTAATAGTTTTGTACTTACAATTTAAACTAAATACATTTTATATTTTCATAGTAGTCATGTCACAGAAGCTATTTTAATAGCTTTTGTGCTACATGATACATAATATGAATTTTTTATATGTAGTGTTAGGAGTTTATTTTAATATTTTTATTTACTGAGGACATAAATGCTGATTTTTGAATGTCTATCAATTTAAGAATACTTCTTCAAAAGTTTCATTGTTTTCACAGATCCATGTTTTAATTTTATTAAAAAATATTCTATGAGTAATTAATTATTTTTAACTCAGTTGGTAAATGGTTGTATATCTTATACGAATAAAAAATAAAATTTTTTGTATATCTTATACGAATAAAAAGTAAAATTTTTTGTACCAATTGTTTTGCATTTTTTCGGGATTATTGTCTATAATTGTATTTTTGATCTTGTATTATGTAAATGATTTGGAAAATGGAAATAATTTTTATTTTTATAGTAATATTTTAGAGTTTCTGATGCATACAATTCTGTAATATTCATTACATTAAATTCTTTGTATAACAATTTGGTTGGATAGATGAGTGGTTTGTTGAGTATGATTTTAATAATTCTTTTTTTGTAATATTGTTACATTGCTAATTAATGTTTTATTTGTTCCTCCCTAGGTCAATAAACCGTAACATAGGAGAGATTGTATTAAGCATAGTATACATTCTTTATTAATTTTTTATTTATTTAATATATTTTTTTATATACTAAAACAGTAATGGTAATGGTAATGGTGGGGGAGGCTGACGCCTGGCAAGTAGGCCACAGACGGGCCCTTTTTACCAACCCCCAGCTGTCCCCTCAGCCATGTGCTTCTCTTGCTCCCTCATCGAATCTTTCCGACCTTCTGATGAAGGTCAGGATGTCACTCATTGCGAGGAAGCTCATCTCCTCCCTTAGAAGCGCCTCAGAACCAAAGATATTGTGTCTCAGGCGCCCAAACGCTTCACATTGTCCCAGGAAGTGGTAAGATGTCTCTTCATCACTCCTGCATCTTGGACATGTAGGGTCTTCCTCAATACCTATCAATGATAGATGCCTCCTAAGTCTGCAGTGGCCTGTCAGAACACCGATTAAGAGATTCACAGTTTTACGACTTCGTCCCAGCAACCAGGCCGATCTCGATTTGTTCGGCCCCGTCACAAAATCTCGGGTTTGCCTGCAGGCCCTGTTGGTCCTCCAGTGCGTCCTCAGTGTCTCGTGGGCCCACTCATTGAGGGCCGTTGTGACCTGCCTTCTTGAAATACCTAACATAGGCTCAGGCCCGTGACGGTTCCTCGGCTCCGAGTCTAGCCAATTCATCGGCCTTCTCGTGGCCTGGAACTCCCATATGTCCCAGGACCCATACCAGTCTCACTTATTTATGCCTGGCCAGCTCTTCTAGGGCATCCCCACACTCCCTGGACGAGAGCTGATCTCGTCCTGGGGGAGCATACCGCCTTTAGAGCAGCCTGGCTGTCGGAGCAGATGTATGCCCCATTCCTAACCTCAGCCCTACCTGCCACCGCTAGGATGGCGTAAACCTCTGCCTGGAAGACCGTGGTGTACGAGCCTAGAGCAAAACTCTCCTGTACTTCTTTGCCTTCCAGATATATTCCCGCCCCGGGAGACGGTCTAGTGGCCACCCGTCTGTGTAGCACACCAGAGAGTCCGGGCGGAAGTCAATTCGTCCTTCACTCCACTCCTCCCTACTAGGAAGAGTGATAGTGTAATTCCTTTCCAACCTTAGCTGATCTTTCGCTTCTCTCACCTTCAAGACAGAGAGAGAGGTATTTCCCTCTCCTTCAGTCCAGCAATTGCTGCGTGACCTTCAGCTCTGCCTGAACACTGCCAGCTCCCAGAATCCCGCATTCTCAGATAGGCCGCCATAGCCTCCCTCTTTATGCACGAGGGAAGCGTTGGCAGGCCTAGCAGAACCTCCAGAGCAACTGTCGGTGTCGTTCTCATTGCGCCAGTGATCCCTAGGCAGGCTAGTCTCTGGACTTTTGCCAGCTTTCGGGACGTAATCGCTCTGTCCACGCTCGGCCACCAGACCACGGATCCATACTGGAGCCTCGGCCTGATGACCGCCGTGTACAGCCAATGTAGGATCCGTGGGTTGAGGCCCCAGTTCCTACCTACCGCTCGGCGCAATTGCCAGAAGGTTGCAGTCGACTTTTGATGACGTTGTCGATATGCCCCCATGACAGTTTGCTATCTAGGGTCACTCCCAGGTATCTAACCTCCTGCACAAGCGCGAGAGGTTTACCGTACATGGTTGGTGCCCTAAAATCCTTTATTTTCCTTCTCTTGGTGAATAGGATCATCTCAGTCTTAGATGGATTGACTGAGAGACCTGTTTCGCCGCACCATCTTTCTATTATTCTACAAGCTACCTGCGTTCTGTTGCAAACGACATTTAAGAAGCGGCCGGTCACTAGGACCAGCCCGTCGTCCGCATATGCCTGCGCATAAAATCCTTCCGAAGTTAGGCGCTCCAAGAGACCATCCATTATTAGACACCATAGATGGGGTGATAGGCAGCTGCCTTGTGGACAGCCGCTCCTCACCACAACGTCCAATTGGCAGTCCCAAAGCAGCAATAACTCGTCTCTCTTCCAGCGCAGATTTCACCCATCTGACCAGTACTGGAGCAGTACCTCTAGTCCGAAGGGTATCGCAGATAGTAGTAGTCCTTGCTTTATCAAAAGCACCCTCTATATCAAAAAATACTGCTAGGGTGACCTCCCTATGCAGGAGGGCCCTTTCTACCTTATGCACGACGGCGTGAAGGGCCCTTCTGAAGCAGAGCTGGGAAGATCCCGTCTGGCCCCGCTGCTTTAAAGAACTCGAACTCATTCACTGCCCAGACTATAGCTCCGTCCTTTACAATCTCCTCGGCAAGCCGCCAGTCAACGGGTGGCATCGGCCCCTCAGAGGGTACTGCACAACGGCAGGGCATTCGCCCGGGAAGTGAACCTCTAAGAGGTGTCTTAATGACTCCTCCCCAGAAGTAGTCCAAGTCCCATCTTGCCTTCGTGGTGATCCTATTGCCTTCCTTGTCTCGCAGCTGAGTATTTTCATTAGTCTGGCGGTTTCCGGTAGGGAGTTCATTTCTCCACAATACTGCCGCCAGCTTTCTCTCTTGCTACGCCTTAGTTCCTTTTAAAACTTCTCCTAGCCTCCTTGAAGTCGTCCCATGAGGAATCCGTCCCTCTCTTGACGGCTCGATTGTTAGGACGTCTGGTCGTCCGGTGCAGGTCATCAAGCGACCTACTCCACCATCGGGCCCTACGTACTCCCACTGCCTTGAGTGGGCAGGCTTCCTCATATGCTGAGACTATATGACTTTCTAGGCTTTCTACCTTTATGTCCAATTCCTCAGGGGAGATAATCCTCCCCCCCGGTTCGTCTTGAAGACTTGCCAGAGTAAGGAGATACTTCTCCCAGTCAGTTTTCCTTGGATTTCTTCGGAGGGTGCCCTCTGTCCTATCGGACCCAATCTCGAATCTGATCATCCTGTGATCGGACATCGAGATATCCTGAGTTACCCTCCAGTAAACAGTAAATAATTTTTCTAATTTTGTTACACAAGCTGGAAATATGTATGTCCCAACGTAGGTGACAGTCAATTTCTACTCCCAAATATTTCGTATGATCTGTCTTTTCTATTTTCTCACAGGAACATACTTTCTCATTCGTACAATATTTTTTGTGGATTTTTAAGTAGGGAATGTTAGGTAGATTATTTTTATAAGATGTAAATGTTATAAATTTAGATTTAGTATAGTTTAGTTTTAGAAGCTTGCTGTCAAACCAATTAGATAGTTTTTGTAGGCATTTTTCTGCATTATATTTTACTTCTTGACAAGTAGCTCCCTTTACATAAACAACTGTGTCATCAGCATATGATATAATTGTACTACCATTAATTTGGACAAATAGACTGTTTACATATATAATAAAAAGTCATGGTCCAAGTACCGTTCCTTGGTGACTACCTGTTTTTACAATTAAGGGATTACCTGTTTCATCTTCAGTTTCCACTATTTGTTGTCTATTTTCGAGATAACTAGTAAGAATATTCAGGATAACCCCCGAAAGCCATATTTTTCAATACCATTTAACAAATTTTTATGATTTATAGTATCAAACGCCTTTGCAACATCGAGGAAAATTCCAATGGATGGTCAAGATTTGTTCAAGTTGTGATACATTTTTCGTACTATTGTAGAAATAGCGTCCTGGGTAGATAAGTTACTACGGAAACCATAACAGGGTGACAATATATTGTATTTTTTTATAAAATCTTCCATTTTGTAGTGTAGGATTGAAATCCCCGTTTTATCGGAAATGATAATTAATAACTGGAACATGCCAGAAATATTATAAATTATAACATTTTCGAACTGTTTGGTCGGCATTCTTAAAACAGCTTCTAGTATAAACGTAATTTTGTATTTTCGCCTTTCCTCAAAACTATATGCAAAATTTCATTAAAATCACTTTACTCTTTCCATAGATCAAATGAGGAGTAAATAATCAACAAATAACACACAAACATATTTTAAAAACCATGCCAAAACATTATATGTTGTAACCTGTGAAGATTTGTTAAAGAAAATGGTTAAATTTGGTGATAATTTATAATCGACAGTATAAAATTTAATGAGAATAGTAGTTTTTTATTTTTATCATACACACTAAACATGTAACATCAAGAAAATAAATGTACAGAAGTTTATTCAATAATTAGTATTTATATTCCTCAGTTATTTTCATTATGAGTCATTTATAGTGTTCTTTTAATTACTAAAACATGTTAAATTAAATAATAAACATAAGTATATAAAATTAACATAATTCATAAAGTTTAAAGTTCTAAACGAAAGCATACCAATGTACGATATTTCAAATCAGGCATACAGATGACGTATTTCCGCCATGAATTCTATTGGTCAAAAGTTAAGAAGTGACCTACTCCTTTACGGACCTCGGTGTTGTTCTAGAGGGAATATCAACCTTCTATATCTCATAGATTTAACATTTTACAATTTTGACACGATTATGCTATAGCATTTATGATTTAAAAATGGTCAAATTTCGTTCAGTTTTTTCGATACCTCACGTCGATTTAACAATCTTCTCATTTCGCTCACTCTTTTGTGGTGCCTTATGTTTTTATACATTTGTGAGCAAAAACCAAGTCGATATCTCAATGGGCCTTAGAGATATTGAGGAATTCGTAAAAACACATTTTCCTCTTTTTCACCATCTTAGGGGTAGTAAAAATATCGACAGTGATGCAACCACCACTGCGTATAATCTCTTCCAGGTTAAATCAACAATAAACCACAAACTGAGATCACAATTTTTATAATTTAGTACTACCCTCCCATGCCGCTCCTGATTTTTACATCAATGTCATCAGAGATATGGATGATCACAATGAAAATCAAAAGAAGAATATCACGGATGATTGGTTCACAAAGGCTCCAATGAAGTGGATGCTGATTGGTCAGAATTTTAAAAAAATATATTAGATGTTTGTTTAACAAATTTTATTAGAGAACATTTGTTACGATAATGGACTATGTGGACTAATAATTCCAAAGTGTGCCAAGAGATAGTATTACCGGTACTTAATTACATTAAATAGCCATAGAAATCTAGATTTATAAAGAAAGATCTAGAATTGTTGGAGAATGGTCAGGAATATTCAAGGAAGTTCTAGATTGTACATAGAGGGATACATAAGGCACACAGTGGAAGTGGGTCATCATGAAGTTCAGTACTGATTTGAAATTGTAAATACGTGAGAGACTAAAATAGTGATTTCTAGTGTTTTATTGTGGTTATTAGTTAAGTCCTTGATTAATTTATAACTTTAATTATTAATTAGTTAATAACGCAGAAGTTATTTATATACAATAAACTGAACTTTAGCAAAATTGCAATGTTTATTCTCGGCAACCATTTTTATTTAAAAATGACAGCCGCTTGAACGTGTTGAACAGGCCTATACTGAAAGGATCACGTAACTGATGCATATGTTCTAATTATAGTGCATTTGAGTCTTCTATAATGAAAAGATAGAGTTGTTAGAATTTAAATAAAATCAAGGTTGAGCAGTAAGTGCACTTGCCTCTTACACCAGAGTCCTGCTGGTTTTGATTTCAGGCAGAGAATTGGAATTTTTTGGAAGCAGATATTACAATCCTAGTATAAGTGGATATGGGTGGGTGTGCGTTGGGTCCAAATATGTATCCCCCCTTCCGTTGAATATTACTTAGGGATTATAAGTATTATTTTCATTATTATTTATGTTTATACTCCAACCTAATTGTGATGTTAAATACAGATGCTCTATCCTAGTAAACACACATACGTTTTTAAAACATATTCTCAACGTGTCATTGGTTGATAATTCATGTTACGTTAGAAAATTAACCATTCATTTATTGTTGGAAAAATAACGGTCTATCGTAACGTTAAAAATATATAATTTTTCACGAAAAATGTTGGCAGTCATGTTGATAACATTAAATTACCCCTATTTAAAGCGTTTAAATAAAACTGTTCTCTTAAACGTTCATAAAACCTCCATATCAACTGAGGTCGAACAAAAACGTTTTTTTAAAAAATGTTGGAGTTACGTATACTAGTAATAGATTTTAAAAATCTGACAATTATTGCTTGGTATTTATCCATTTCTAGAAAAAAATAATAAAATTATTATTGGGTATTACATAAGCATTTTCTCAAACCTAACATGATAATAATAATAAATACCTACCTATATATTTATACTGTTATTATTATCTGATTGCATTGATAGTATAACAATTTTAGGTATATAATAAACCAAAATCAATACTTCTAACACATTTTTATCATAGAAACTATTAAAACTACTCAACTGGAGCAAGAATTGCATTCAATTAAATAACAGTGTTTTTAGTATTAGAACCAAAAAAATATATATTGAGATTAAAATAATATTGACTCACCAAAAAGGGAAATTTTTACACTTTAGGAATGATGGAATGATTTCTTCCAGTTACAAATCAGAAACGAAAACCCCTAGTCCGAGATATAATTATATATATATATATATATATATATATATATATATATATATATATATATATATATATATATATATATATATATATATATATATATATATATATATATATATATATATATATATATATATATATATATATATATATATATATTATATATATATATATATATATATATGATATATATATATGTATATATATATATATATATATATATGTATATATATATGTATATATATATATATATATATATATATATATATATATATATATATATATATATATATATATATATATATATATATATATATATATATATATATATATATATATATATGTATATATATATATATATATATATATATTTATATATATATATATATATATATATATATATATATATATATATATATATATATATATATATATATATATATATATATATATATATATATATATATATATATATATATATATATATATATATATATATATATATATATATATATATATATATATATATATATATATATATATATATATATATATATATATATATATATATATATATATATATATATATATATATATATATATATATATATATATATATATATATATATATATATATATATATATATATATATATATATATATATATATATACATATATATATATATATATATATATATATATATATATATATATATATATATATATATATATATATATATATATATATATATATATATATATATATATATATATATATATATATATATATATATATATATATATATATATATATATATATATATATATATATATATATATATATATATATATATATATATATATATATATATATATATATATATATATATATATATATATATATATATATATATATATATATATATATATATATATATATATATATATATATATATATATATATATATATATATATATATATATATATATATATATATATATATATATATATATATATATATATATATATATATATATATATATATATATATATATATATATATATATATATATATATATATATATATATATATATATATATATATATATATATATATATATATATATATATATATATATATATATATATGTATATATATATATATATATATATATATATATATATATATATATATATATATATATATATATATATTATTCTTCCTGAAGAGTTTCGTTATCTGAAACATGTAAAACTGCGACATTTTTAAGTTGTTTGTACGTAAAAGATACACGTTTTTCAAATGGTGTTTGGACGTTATCAACGTCTTTCTAACGTATGTGTGTTTACTGGAATAGAAACACTCAAGTCAGTCATGTGGCCAAACACGTACCTGCGTTCGGACTGTTTGTAGTAAACAATAAATACTTAACCCATTTTCACAGAAATTGTCAATATTTATACCCCAACATCCATTTTATTTGAAATTGCAGCCACTTGAGAATGTGTTGACAGGACTTTGCCCTTTGGATATAGGTACCTATGTAAGTGTAATAACATATATCTTCTAAATAGATACATAGATCTACGAAGGGGCGAACACACAATAGTATGCGCTATTTACGTTTGACCGTTGTCAGCAGTGAGGGATCTGCAGTTACTAAGCGATAGCTCATGATAAGTGAGCCACCTACGGGTCATAATCGTATTTATATAAATTTGTACAAAACTAATGTAGGTTTTACTCATATATGAGCCACTTACCGGCCAGACACGTAACTATATTAACTTATACTAGAAACCTACACACTAGCCTTGCATAAAATCGTATAATTACGCTTGGACTGGTAGGTGGCTCATTTATGATGAGCTATACAAGTCCCCCTGCGCTGCCAACGGTCAAATGTAAATTGCGCATAGTTATTGTCATGTTCGCCACTTCGTGGTTTCATCTGTATATGGGTATATACGAAGTTTCTTGGAATGACCAGTAACTTCGGTGAATTAACTTTTATCAATTTTTAAAACAAGACAACATTCAGAATTTACGAATAAATTCGTAAATACTCATTATGACATTTCCATAACGACATGAGCTTCAAACTTCTGAAGATGATATATGTAAGTATTGTAAGTTTAGTATTATTTTATTATCCTTGTAAATTATTATATTTATTTTTTACATACTTACCTCTAGAGTAGGCAACCCAGACAGCTTTCCGAAAGTGCTTGCAGTTGATGCACAAAACCCTGACAATATAGCGAAATGTATGTTTTTTAACATGTTTGTGAATTTTCTAATCAAGAAAATAAAAGCTGAGGTATAATATGTACCCAAGTGTAATAATTCAGCAAGGGAAACATTACATTACCTACATATGTAGTATACTGTCGACAATTGACACCCCTTAAACACATGTAAAACTAAGTAAATTCATATTTACGAAATATTGAATCGTTATCCACAATTTGTGTTAAAACATTCATACATTTTACAAGGACGTAAACCACAAAATTCACAAAAAGTATAAAACATGAACACAAATAAAAGTATTACCTACTAGATACTTTCATATGTATTTTATCTGAATGTAAACAAATCCTTACTGTGTAGATAAAATAGTGATCTCTCTGATATTAATTCGCTACTACATAGGCGTAGATGTACTACAAAGGGTTTACTAAACACTACGAAGGGAATTACATTTGCGATGCCAAAATCGTGGGGCCAACTAGTTGGATCGAAACGATTTGGTGATTTAACGAGGTCACATTGGAGATTATTTATGTGGAATCTTTCTACAAATATTTAGTTTTTAATAAAATGTGCCTAAAAATAGTGTATAAAAATAACGAAAAAAATTATTAATTTTCATTAATGTGTAACTTTCAAGTCATTGATGGTGGTTTCACTTTCGTATGTCTCACATATGGACGTTATTTTAAAATAATTTAGGAGTGGCTAATGCGAGAAATGAGAGGTCATTTTCTCTGCTGAAAAGATTTAAAATATATTTAAGAAGCACTCTATCTCAAAAAGACACAATTAACCTCCCCATTTTAGCAGTTATATCATTGAAAGAGATATCGTTAATAATTTAGATGCATCTTAGTTCTCGTTTAGTGTTTCAATTCTTTGTTTTTTATTTTTAAAACGTTTGCCTGTTTGTTATCTATTTTTAAATTTATTTTCAAAATAATCTTTAATAAAAAATATATACTACTTATATTACATAGTTTGTATTTTTTCACAACAGATGGGAATTTTTGAAGATTTGAAATTTAGGGATAATTGATGTTACTAATTAGGGGTTATAACTTGGCGCATTGGAATTTATTGCCCCTGGTGCAGGAGTACCTTAATCCCGGCCTGACTACTAGTCTAGAGGACAGTTCCCAGATTGTATATGAGCCACTTTAACTCGCATTTTAAATTGGTTACGTTTGTATGTATACCTATTAGTAGTTTTATAGGCTATAGACTAAATCTGATTTGTACCTACTTGGTTCGGAAATTTTCTTTATATAGATAGATAATGAGTAATTTTAAGAATAATTACCTGTTATCAAAACTCTATAACTGTGGAATCAATTGTAAGTAATTAAGTAAGACCAAATAATACATATTAACCTTGTTTATAATAAACAAGAATATTAATTTCTTACATGAGAAACTTTGCTCTCCTACATAAATTTCTTTGCGTACGCCTGTGGTGAGTATTTCATTCGATAATATTCAACGACTTTATCCATATGGTAGAAGTTTTCCAGGTAGTGGACGAGAGAACGGAGAATGTAAACTAGTAAAATGCAGTGGAGCTTATCCGGAAACCGTTCTCTGCAATTAACTGCATAAAAGTTATCTGCAGAAATGTGAAAATGTATGAAAACGTTATTAAAAAGAATGTGTCAAACATTGTGTTCATCGTGTCAGCCGTATTTTTTAGATAATTGTGATAGTTAAAAGTGAGAAACAAGGACTGAATATGAGGTTAACCTGTTTAAAGAGGTAAGAAAGGTTTAAAATTTCATAGGATACATATTGTATCTACGGATAATGAGAGTCGGTTCTTAGAAAATTAGTAATAGATAACAAATTTTACCCAAATCCAAGCCTAAATCTTAAAATCTAAAAACTGAAACTAGGAGGTATGTACATATCTACCTAGTATTAGCATTTTTACTGTTTTTCTCGTTCAAATAACCTGCGGAGATTTTTACTGAATGAGGATTTGTTCTCGATTTAGTCAGTAAGTAAATAGTAAGTGGGTACTTATTTACTTTTTTTAAAAACTGTACAAACCAAAAAAAACTATTTTTTCGTTATAGAAATATAAAGGAAACAAGTAAGCACAGGTGTCGCGTTTGCTGGTGAAAATAAGCAAAATTTTATCTAAAACTACATACCTACATATTATGTAGGTATATTATATTAACAAACTTTACATATTATTATATTCTGATGTGGGTACCTGGGTATGTGTTTTACCTACTGTGATTATCTTGCAACAATTTTTATGGTAGCTAATTAAAAGGCTATAAAATACCTATACACATACGAAAATAATACCTAGGTAAATAAACATTGTAAACAATGTACCTATTACACCTACAATACTAAGTTTTTCTATCATAAAGTCCATTCACGTACTGTATTTCTATCTAAAGATAGATTTTCGCGTTGTTAAATTAGACAAAAAATATCCTGTTAATGTCAGTCATGATTTTTTGTCATGCTGTTAATGAAATTGCTTAACCTAAAAAATGATTGCCAATTTAACAATGCCAAAATCAACTATTCAACCTTTCGTTAGGAGGACTACAACAGAAAGTGAATAAGGTAGATTTTAGCGTTGTTAAGTGATAAAAATGTCCCTTGTAATTAATGAGGGCTACCGCGCTTGAATTCACCACGAGAGGTGCTAGTGTAGGGTAAGGTCCATGTCACTGAACGTTAATGTTTACTATGGCTTTTTAACGCGAGTTTTTAGTAATTTTTATAAAAATTAGCTGAAAAACATTTAACACAATGATGGCAGAAGGGGAAAGTAGTAATTTACTTGCTCAGTAGGGAAACTATTGTACCTATCAGAGGTGTCTTATGTCATTAAAGTTAGGTTATATCAAGCATGAGCATGATGAGAACAACGAATGTGCATGATTATTATAGTATTTCCAAAAGTCAGTTGAAACACTATGAAAACGCCGACAAAGGATTTTATCCATTAAATGAGTAAATCCCCTTTGTCGGGCGTTTAAATTCCTTTGTCGGCGTTTGTTTATACTTACGAATTTCTGTAGTAGACTCCTTTGGTAACGTATAATCGTCAGGATTAAATGTTCCTTAAAGACACACGAATGTTTCGAAGGAGTAAAGTTATTCCTGCGTATCGCTACTAACCACTGTTTTAGGCGAGTTTTATCTCGCGGAAGCGTATGTCCACCTTTTGTTTCCGAACAAAATGGAACTGCACAACACTGAAACATAATTAACAAGTTTTTTTTTATTTACTGGTGTACGAAATAATTATAATAAAACCCTATAAACTTTTTCCGCTCCTAACAATAACTTTTGACAGGACCTGACTCGCCAGTGGCGCCAACTGGTGAGCCTAAACACGTTAGCCCTCATTACAAACTTCTGTCAATAGGTGAGTTCTTTCTACCACCAATCTGAACTAATCTAAGTTGTTTTACGGATACACTGCATATATAAAAGCATCATGTAGCCTCCGTAACCGTAAAACTACTTGGAATAACTGAGAGCTCAGAAAGAATGCACCTAATGTCAGTCCTGTTCTTTCGTCATGCCATTTATGACATTACTTAACCTAAAAATTATTGCTGACAACGCGAAATTCCACCTTCAGTTAGGAGGACTAGGACTACAACAGAAAGTGAATAAGATAAATTTTCCGATGTTAACTTGTGCAAAAATTCCGAGAAAAGTTCCTTTTCAATAATTACAAACTGCTGTCAGTGTCAGTCCGGCTTTTTTGTCATGCCGTGACATTAAAAAATTATTGCCAACCGGGTTGCCAATTTAACAACGCGAAAATCTACTTTTTAGTTAGGACTACAGAATATGAATGGACTTTATACGTTAAAGGTATGTGTCCCAGAGGCCAATAATTTTCTAAATATAAATTCCCAGATAAATCCAACTTTCTGTTTTTACTACTGATCTTAAAGAATCTGTTAACTTATACTGTACCTAATATGTGAAATTTCGTATAATAATGGTACGATTTAATCGTGGGCAACAGTGAATCCTCCATTCCATTGTTTTTAAATTAGTGTCATAAAATAAATGATATTTTTTTGTTAGATTAGAGATATTCTAGCAAAACTACTGAAGTTAGGACAATATAATTATAGCGAGAATTATAGTCACTTGTCACACTGAATCGTCTGATTTTCTTAATAAATTTGGGTCTCGAATTTGAAGTACACGATGGTGTGTCAAAAAACTGAGCTTATGACCAAAGTATGTAGGTACCGAGGGTTAAGTCACGATCCAAAATGTGTAATTCTATTGCCGATTTCGGCAATAAACCATATTTTATTGTCGTATTTCTGAAATTATTACCGAAAATTCAAATTACCGAAACTGTTCCATGTTTTTACATTTTAAGGGTACCGGTGTGGTTGAAAACTTTTAACAAAATTACAATAAAAAGCTCCCTATATTTTAGAGAACATGTTATAAACTATAAAGATCTTTATAGTTTACTCGAATAATCTGTGTGCGGATGTAATAAACATCGGCCAATTTTCGATGTTGATACATCGATGTGTCGCCACCCAGACATGGATGGCAAAACATCGATGTTTATGGTCCGATGCGTCGATATTTTTAAAACATCGATATATCGTTGCTATTCCTAATTATACAACATAATATTCGATCAAGTTACCATTTGTCAAACTGATATTAATGTATTTACCAACGAGTAAATAGCTTAAGGAGAGAATAAGATATCGTAAAATCTGCTTCGACGGAAGTTGTCAGAACGTGGTTTATCTAGGTGTGAGAAGACGGTCAGTAGCGTTTCCTATAGACGGGAGCGGTAGTAAAAACTAAAATTTTTTGAGTTAATAAACACTTCGCAAATTAACAAATCAATTTAAACTGGCTATAAATACTAAACAGGTACAAATATTGCGCATTTAGCAAATTTTTGATGAAAATTAAAGGGGTTATTTTGATTCACCATATATTAAAAGAAAAAATGCTTCACAAGAACGCTCGATCTCCTTTAAAATGTTTTTGCTCCTTACTAAATTGTATGCTCAACCTTACTTGATGAAAAATAAAATACAATACCATGCACATAAATTAACTGTTTCATATATTGTTCATACATGTTTGGTAGAATTCTTCAATTCTACCTGCCAATTATTATGTAAATTATAGTAAAAATGAGTAGGTAGATGGATAATAAAAGACGTGGGTTTTTCAAACTGTAATGTAGATAAATAATTGAACATTGTACAAACAAATATAGAAAATTAAGAAAATAAATTTGATGTAAGTACAATATTAAGAAATATATAGGAGAGATTACAAATATCATAACATATTATTTTACTACGCTAGTTAGTTTAAAATAAAATTTCTTTTTCGACCACACTTGCTTTTGTAGTTTACGAACTTGACTTTGTTGCAAGTTTGTCTTAGACAATGTTTCGAATCGTTTCAATTTCTCTTTTCTAGGAGAATCCTCTTCGATAGACATAAGAATGGTAGTATCTATCTTAGGTGTCTCTAGAGATGGAATATGGACATCCATAATTTCTGCTGTTGAAGTAGACGGAGTAGGTTCCAAAATAGTAGCACCGGGTTCTGCATCCAATGGATGATGACCTTAGGTAGACAGGATTGTTTCAATTCCAGATTGTCTCAGCTTTGTCTAAAAATAAATCATATTTATTTAGACACATTACCTAATTTTTTTTTGTTAGATTATAAAATCAAATCGCAAATTTCAATAGAGTTTCTTAATTTTTAATTCAAGGTAGAGACATTCATATTTTATGGCAAGTTATAGTTAATCTCATTTACTGCATACTCTCCTTCCGATTACATAAAACAAGAAAAGTATTTTTGTGGTATATTAATGGCCGTCACATTATTCACGCTTAATATACCTACATGTTTTGTCAGTGTATATCACCATTCTTATAGTAAAGTTACTTATTTGTGCATCTGTATTATTCTTGAGGGTGTTACATTTTCCTTTAGAAGTACTTTGAGAGCAGTTATCTCGAAGTCCATCTGTTCAAAATGTTGTATTGTATGTTTGTATTTCTTCATTCGTTTTACAACGAATTTAGTCTACGATTCACTCTGCTAAAATGTCTTTGGGAACCTTTGGAAAAATATGTAATTAGCAGTTATCACAAAAGCAATAGTCTACACTTTGTCTATTTAATTTTACCATCTTAATAGATTTACATCAGATAACCAGCAGCGAAGATACATTATTTCATTATCTTTATTATATATAATTATAATTTTACTAATATAATTTTTTATTTAATTTATTTTTGAGCAAGATCACAAATCCAGAATGAGCTGCCACTGGATATCGGAACAATAAATGTAAACAATCATGGCGGGCGTACAACCCCCCCCCCAATACCATTATTGTTCAAACGTTTTTAAGCATTTTAGCATAATGGAAATATTTCAGGCAGTTGGTTTTATTAGTTATAATAATATTTATTTACCTACCTATGAAATGTAATGGCACTTTTTTGCAGTGTACAATAAACCACACGCTATGCAACTAACCATGATTACTGGCTGATAAAGTCATTAATAATGTTTATATCAAAACTGACTAATTCTGTACAATATATGCAAGCAAACAAATAAATAACACCCTTGCAAAAAATTAAATACAAGTGCCAGACCCAACAAAAGTAACACGAACATGTTTTGTATTGATTAACACAGACACATAAAACTGACCAACATAAAGTGGTTTATCAAAATACAGGAACCAAAAGACAACTAAACCAATTCTTAGAATTCATTAATAATTTACATCCGAATATAAAATTCACCATGGAAATAGAGGACGACAATTCTATAAAATTTTTAGATCTCAAAATTAAATAACTTACATTCTCCATATAGCATAAAAGCACTCATACCGATACTAATATACACAACACTTCTACACACCCTTTGAAACACAAACAAGCAGCATACAACAGTATGATACATAGATTAATCAACGTTCCTCTATCTAAAGAAAACTTTCATTCTGAATTAAATATAATAAAACAGATAGCAATTAACAATGGCTACAACCCAATAATACTTGCCACAAAAAATTACAAAAAAGCAATACAGTTAGTGTATCCAAACACCACTTTGAAAGAATCTAATTATAAAACCCTCACATACATCGGTAAACCTACACATAAAATAGCCAAAAATTTAAGAAAACTGAATGTCAACATTGCTTATAAAACTAATAACACACTGGGTAAATTAATTAAAAATAACAAAGATAGAGTTAAAAAGGAAAGTAAGTCGGGAGTCTATAAGCTGACCTGTGGTACTTGCCCTAAAGTTTATGTGGGGCAGATGGGAAGAAATTTCAAAACAAGAGTTGCAGAACACAGAAGTTTTAACAATGGTAAAGAAGATTCCACATATGCAGCACACCTTCTAGAAGATAACCATAGTTTCAATCCGGATTTAGAAATCCTACATTTAGAAAATGAATACTTTTCGGACACCTTGTATATATTTTCGAAAAATATTCACTTCTTGAGATCTGAATTCTTCGAAAATTACTGAGAAAATATTAGACGGATTAATATCGCATATTCACACGTAAATAATAGAATTGTTATTAACATTTGAGGTGTTTTATGGGCTTCAAATGATAATATTTTTAATAATCTTTGTTGTACGTACAAGGTATTCGCAATTAGCAACTTATCAAAGCGTTAGTGAACCTATTTGAACTGGTTGTATTTTTGAACCCGGATTAAAAACGGACAACGGACTTATAAAAATATTATTATTATTAAACTATAAATTAAAAATTTGTTTAGTTTTGTTTGGTTTAAATCGGGTTTCTCGCCTATATAAACAAATTCATAACCTCAGAGAAAATTTAAGCATGCTGCCATGAAAATTGATTATACTTTCAACCAACAGTCCCTAAAATTGTTTAGTTTATCTCAAAATTAGACGAAGTGTAAATAAAACTCTTTGCAATTTAGTATTCTTGGTCTGAAATATTATAAACAAGTTTATTATGTATATATAAAAATTTACTGTTATAAATTGTATTATTGACAAAGTTTCATTTAGTAAACTTTAAATAAAATAATTTATTTCGTTTTTTATTATTTAATCTTAAGATTATTTCGTTTTACAGTTTAATCTAATAAAGTAAATAGCAGAACTATTTTAAAACTAATTCGCTAAAAAAAATTAGTTATGCTAAATTTTATTAGAAATATAATGTGATTTCCGAGCAATAAGAGTCTATGCCTTCAGAATAATCTAGTATGCAATGAAACAAGTGTATACAATGTGGAAACTGTTAATGCAATAATAACAGAAATTTTTTGGAGAAAAAATCCTCAGATAGATCGATTATTGTTTTTAAAACGCCCATTTTTTTGCCATAAAAATGTGTACCCTCTTTTAACCCCCAATACAGAAATTCGAAAATTTTAAATGGCACAAAGGGTTGAGTTATACGTTTGAAAGATATTTTAATTCTCTATACACTGGTTTTAAATTTTACAGTTAAAAATATTCAGACTGTTCTCGATATCACTATAATTTAAGCACATTGGATACATAGGAGATGCAATTAAAATGTTTGTACGAGAGGTAGGAAACATAACTATATGGGAGTTCTATATTTAATAAGTGAGGTAATAGGGGGACAGTCAATCTCATTAATTATTTTATACAAAAAAATTACTGAGTGCATCACTCGTCTCCTAATTAGACTACTCATTTCAAATTTATTTAAAAATATTTCTTGAGGTGTTCCTCTAACTGGATTGTACCCTCCAAAATGAAAGTTGCAGATTGAAAAATCTTCGTTGTACTTTTTCTAGTGCTGTTATGTAAATATTGTAACTAGGATTCCAAACAATAGAAGCATATTCTAGTTTGGACCTAACAAAACTAACAAACAACATGCGTAGAGTAGAAAAATTCTTAAAATCTTTGCTGTTGCGCAAAACAAAACCTAAACTTTTGAAAGCTAGAGATACACATTCTTCAGTATGTTTAGAAAAAGTTAGTTTGGAATCAAATGTAATGCCAAGGTCTTTCATTAACATATTTACAAATCAGTGTAAACAGTCAAGTCTTACTTCGCGGTCGCTTCAAACACGAATTATACAAGTGTATGAAATGATGTCACATGGTCCTCAGCGGTTCCTGATAACTGTAAAATAAATTATCGTAGATCATAGAGGTGTTTAGAGGAGTTATGAACTTTAAGCTTCATATGCGCAGAAGCATAACTCTGGCCGTGCGTCGGCTCAGTTAAGGTGGGCATACACGATAAGGTTTACCGGAAGACTAGCCTTCCGGCCATCAAGCCGAAAGGTAAGCCGCATCGTTAGTGGTTAGATCGGCCGGAAGGTGAAACCTGAACTCTCGGCCTTCTAAAAAACTGCCAGTGCTTGAAATTTTGCCTGCCGGCTCGCCTTCCTGTATACAAGTCGTGTATGTGTCAGGCCAAAAGTACCGGTTGTACCACTTAAGATGTAAGTCCAAATAAAAACTTTATTATTTTAGATACAGAAAAGATTCTGAAACGAAAGTTGTTGTACATCAATCGTACTACAGACTTAATGTATTCAAAACTTATATAGGATGTTCAAATTTTCCCTGGTCAAATAAAGTTTAATTTTTTTAAATGGAACACCCAATATATTATTACACAACATGTTTATAACAAAGTGACTACCGATCCCATTAACGTTAATTCTTCTTCAGAAGTCATCACATGATGATTCTTCACCACACTATTTTTAACACTGAACAAAACCCGTTGCAAAAACGTAGCGTATATGGAGAGAGTACAGGTTTAACCTCCTGGTTTGGTGGCCGAAAGACCAGCCTTCCGGCAAACCGTATTGTGTATGCCCGCCTTTACACCACTTCCTAAAAACATTAGCTTGCGTCCCTGGCTATATAACGAAGCATAAATATGGTAGATAGCTGAGTTAATGTTTTCAAAATATACTAATACCGTGGAATAAGCTCTGCCGTTTGTGCATTTTACGGCTCATACGGTCTTGAAACACCTCTACACAACATTCATTGCGTCAGCTAAACAAAATTGTGATATTGGTTGGCACTCAAGACTGTGTCTGGCTGAGAGAATTCGTGAAAATTTTCCATGGTTATATGCCAAATTTTCATGGTTGGATCCATAAATGCTCAAGCGATGTATGTAGATGGTGAGGGTTTTGTTTAATTAAGGGAAATTTATTTTTAGACTCAGTAATTAAGTACTAATCGTATACATTTAATAGATTATAATACAGCTTTTATTTGTAACATGACGATTAATTACGCGGGTACATAATTGTGTTGTATTTTGTAAGGAATTATCAATATACAATAAAATCAGACGGTTATTAATTAATTCCTAAAAAAATCGTGTACTATCATTTCGCAATATTTATTCTCATTTTATTACTTGTACGAGAGTTATACGCAAGTCCGTAACTGGAATGACTACCTGGGACGCGGTCTCTAATTATTAGATACTATTGGACAGGGTTTTATTTAGGTATAATAGCAAATTCACTTAGTTTGGGTAAAACTGATTTTTAATAACAAATTACCCTATACGTCTAGGTTATTCTCATGAGGGTTTTTTTCGTTTAGCCTTAAAGCGGAAGTTTGTAGAAACTGGAAAAAATCACAGTTTGGCTCGTTTAGATTAAATTACCTACTGCATTTTACATAAGTATAAAAAAATCACATGGATAATAAAAAATGAAATATCTGATATGGCCAGCACATAACTTTCTTATACCAGTATATATCATCCTGATCTAAAAAAATCATTCTATTTAATTATTCACTTACCTCAATTAAATTTTAATAGCGTACCTTGAAATGTTTCATTAAAATTTTTAAATAATTAATTATCAGCGTTATTCGATACTTTCAATAATAATTCATGTCATATATTTTAATAATTTTTTGTTGTTGACATTGACAGTTGTGTAACTGAGTTAGACCTTTCAAACGTCAAACTGTTAAATTTATCCTAACCCCATTTTATGACGCCAAATGTGTAAAATATTTCAGTTTACATTAGCTTTATTTAAGTACTTAGAAAATATATTTTATTCGCTTGATATAGTAGACATGATTTATAATCTTTTATCACGAATATATTTTTTTGTAAAGTCAAATACAAAAAAGTTTGGGTTCCGTGAATCCCTTCAGCTGGCCAATTTTGCTTATCACCGAATTTTTCATTGTCTTTGGCCTTTAGAACAAGTGTACCAAATTTGAAAGCTTTATCTCAAAAACTGTGGCTGCTATCGCGAAACTACAGACATGCGGACAGATTTTTTTTCATAAAGTTTTGTTTTTTCATATAATTCGTCGAGATTCGTCCAGAAATGCAATAAAAAATTTTTAATTTTTTTTCCGAAATTGTACCTTTTTTCTTCTTTCATTCATTGTCTCTTCTGGTGGTACCACATTCACCAAATTTAATGTGTCATCTAAAATGTTGTTGACAGTGTTAACTGCCAAATTTGGAAAGTCTCCCATTAGTATTTTTTGAGTTACCGCGGTTACACACATACACACACACACATCCAAATAAATTGCATTCTTACATACTTAATTTAACACAGGAGTTATGTGAAGACAATCCTAATTGAAAAATTGAATTCTGTGAAGAAATTGGACCAGAATGAATTATTTATAGGTAAGGTGTTATTTTCTGATGAATTAACCTTTACTCTTCATGGATATGTAAATCATCATAATAGCCGATACGAATTGTCACCAAATGCGAAAGTTACATTGTCAAAAACCGGAAAAAGTTAATATCCTGGGCAGATGTAGTGGGGAATCAAATAATTGGACCAATATTCATTGAGGGTAACCTAAAAACTTTCTTCAAACAGAGCTTATTCCTACCTTGACAAACTAATTTCCCAATCTAAACAATTCAGAAATACCAAATCTTCTTTGTGGTTTCTGCAGGATGAAGCATCATTTTATTTTACACTTTCTGTCAGAATATTCCCGATTAGATGAATAGGCAAAAGAGGTGCGGTGGCATGGCCCGTAAGGGCCATTGGATTTTTTTCTGTGGAACCACCTAAAAAACAAAGTCTATCAAACAAAACTTACAAACTTGCAAGAGTTAAAAGACAGAATAATGGCCTAAATAAGGGCTATTACTCCACAGATGTTCGAAAATATCAGAAAGGAATTTTACTTTAGACCGGGTTGTGTCAAGAAATAGAAGGTGCTTATATTATTAATAGATTTCGGATATCAGCGAGGCATACCAGTGTCGTCTGCAGGAACCTTATAAATGCTTGTTTACGTCAATACGTGAATTTATTTACATAGTATAACTTTTTATATAGCCATATAAAAACTAATTTGTTTATGCATTTTCATTAATCATGTAATTTAAAAAACCATCTATGTATCTAAAAGAATTAGTTCGATCATAAAAATCAAATTTCGTTTAATAATGTAAAATTGTTTGCGCATTATTTCCAATATCATCTAAAAGATAATATACCTACCTAATGCAAAGTGTAAATTAGCATTTGCATTACTCTCGCAGCCAAAATGTTATGCAATACTTCCCCGTAAGTGCTGCGCTGCATACATATCGAAGGCATAATGTCAGAAGGGCGTAAACGCCAGTGTAAGTGATATGATTATACGCCCTTCTGATATCATGCCCTCGGTATGTTTCTGATTTTTTCACGAATTTCTACCCAATACATCATTACCTCCACAGCTTATACTGAAAAGATGGGGCACTTGGCTGGACGCAGCATTGTATTACCATAGACACTTTGACGATATAAAAAGAGTCGTACTACAGCAAGTAGATGTCAAAGGAAACTATTGTCGATCCCAGTGTGCAGAAAAATTTAGAATTCGTACACTCATGCTTTTCACGAATCCCTGTCGCTATAGAACAACCAGAACGTTGACCAAAAACAGGAGAATTTACCATAATCGGTGCGAAGAATGTAGTGTTTGATGTTCGACAATATATGTATCAATTGTCACCGCTGAACACGCAAACAAAAAACTAGAAAGTGTTTTACACAACAATCCTGATTTTGTCACATTTCATCGAATAATAGACCTACTACAGGGTAAAGAAGTATTTTAAATATGCCCCAATAACATCTGTCGAGAAAGAATGTTAATTTTCAACATGTAAATGGATTTTTGCAGACAGGCGGCGGATTTTAACAGCAGAACATATGGAGCAACTTTAAGAATATACTTCGCTTGTAAGCAATATTACCGCAGCAATAATCGAATAAGTATGCAGTGCAGCGAGAAAAACATGTTGGTGTAAACTGCTAGTGCCAATATACGAATACTTTCACTTTACTACCTCCACTAGTCATTTTTAGAACTTCTTCAGTACAAGGTAAACCACTAAAAGATATTAGTTTGCAGTAATAGTTTAAAAAACATTTGGTTTTAGTTGGTATGTAAATTACCTAATAACAAATATTCAGGGTTGATAAAAAACATGCTTTTTTTAAACTGTTTAAAATCGTTGAGTGATGAAATGTAAAGAGGCGCGACATATGCATATAAAGGCGTTCCATATTAGTCTCTCACTTTTCTTAATTATGTGCACCCCACTACCCGCATATATGTTGACCGTGTAGTGCTGCCGCCATTGTCGTTTAGCAGAGTAATAATTCGTTATTTTAGTAATTTTGATGTTCAGTGGTTTGATAAGTGCGATTCTTTTTTTGCATCCGAACACTAGGCTTACGAGAACGTAGTTCCTAGGAACTACGTTCTCGTAAGCCTAGTGTTTATAATATTAAATAACATTTTAAATGTTTTGTTTCCATGGGTATTTAAATAATGTGTTTCCTAATTATTACATTTTTAACTGAAAAATCGCGATTTTATTTCAATTACAAATAATTTCTTGTTTACAATAAACAGGTAAATTTATAAAAATTTTAATAAACTCAAAACCATTAAAAACAAAACAACACGATCGCATACATTTTGGAGAGGATACAAAAATCGCATTTTAAAATTTAAATTTTCTTAAATGGCATATCTAATTTATTTAAGTAATTAAATTAAAAAGAAATATTTAAAAAAACTGTATTATCCGATTAAACAAAAGAATAATTAATATTCATGCTAAATTATTATATTACTATATTATAATGTTATCCAAACAACTAATTGTAGAAAGTCTGAGTTTCTAACATGCAAAGCAGTATAGAAAAGGGCGTTTACAGTACCCCGTGTGGAAAAAGTTACTTTCCACACTAGTGTGTGTGTGGTGTTATTTGCGTTTTCATAAAGTAAAACAAATGTTTAAAACACTTCAAAAAAAATGTTTTAAACAACTTTGTTTTAGACTTTTTGTGTTTTAAACGTGTTTTAAACCTAACCCTGCAAATATTCCCTTGCGCTGATCCTGTTTTTGACGTCATGACTCGCCGATATCCCAACTGTAGATACTTATTAAAAACTTAGTTTTAGAATTGAGGTATTTTCAATTTTAAGTAAGACAAACTGTGTTGGGTGTTGAAACAAAATAGTTATATGAATATACAGTACATTTGAATGAAAACTATCCACCCTAGATAAATTTGGATATATTGATTTTTGCAAAAAACGCAAAAACATGTCAAAAAGAGAAAAGAAGGGGGCACATTTTCTTATAAATAAACCTCACCCCCAGAGCCACCACTACATTTTTTTTTAATGTAACACTCCATATTTTTTTCAGGTCGTTAGTTTCTCCTCGAAGAGCTCATTACAAAAATGTATAATTTATAGGGTCTAAAGTAAATAGTTTGGAAGCTACACATTATTTTAAATTAAAAAAGGTTTAGAGTAATAAACGATTCAATACCAATTTCCTTATTAGGTGTTCAAACTGACTTCCTTTGAACTCCATGCAATGATACAGTCGCATTTCAAACGCCTCTCTAACATTACGAAAAACTTGTGTTGGCATTCTGAACAATCCTTTGTCGTAAATCATCTAACGAGTCTGATTGAGTTGCATATACTTTCGTCTTTAAATACCCACACAAAAAAAGTATAAAGGAGTTAAATCTGGTAAACTAGGTAGCGACTCCATCACTTCTACCTATCCAGCGACCAGGGAATGTAAAGATTAACGGCCAAGCACAGCAAAATATGGGGGTGCTCCATCTTGTTGAAATGCAAGGAGATTTTCAGAAAAAGTCTCATCGTTTTCTATTATTTGGGTAATTTGTGGATCAACTGCTTTTCTAAGTAATTCCAAATAAGTCTCCTTGTTTAAGTTTCCCTCAATAATAAAGGATCCAACAATAACAAAGGATCCAACAATATGATCTCCTAGGATACCACACCAAACATTCCATTTTTGAGATCTTTGAGTATGAAATTCCCGCATTACATGTGGATCACTCTCAGCCCAATATCTGCAGTTGTTACTATTGACTAATCCATTGACAGGAAATGTACATTTATCGGAGAAACAAATGATGTACAAAAGATTTGGAGTATCAATTAAACTTCCACTCCTTACTTCACAAAACTCGAGACGACGGTCAAGATCGATCCTGACATCCTTGTGCAATTCCTGTACTAATTTTATTTTGTATGGATGAAATTTGTATTAATGTAAAATTCTAAAAACACTGCTGCGTGAAACACATGTTGCTCTAGATAATTATGATAAAGATTGCTGATCCTGTAAACTAACTGCTCCTAAAACTGTAACTTCCATAGCATCGTCATTAAACACTCTCGTTGGTTTATGCTTTCCGTAACCGACTGAACCCGTTTCCATAAATTTCTGCATCAATTCAGTTACGTACTTATGTGTTGCATTTTTTCCGATATGAGTAGTATTAAAAATTCTAGCAGCAGCCCTTGCTGAATTATTGTTTCCGTCGTAGAAACCTACAATTTCAATTCTTTCTTGTGTACACCAATTTGAAAATAATTGTAATAGTAACGATAAATAGTTAAGAAACTAGGCAGTATTCTACACTACATTCATTCAGTGAATTCACTTGTTAAAGAATCTCAAAGAAATACGCCTTAGTCATGAAAAGGAGTAATTTTTCTTTAGCTTTTAGTACCTATTATTTTATTAAATTTGGTATGGGTAATTTACTGGAAAAATCTAGTTGAATGGATTCAAACAAATTTTATCTGTAGCTCCCACAAATTATACATCTTTGTAATGAGCTCTTCGAGGAAAAACTAATGACCCGAAAAAATATGGGGTGTTCCATTTAAAAAAAAATGTAGGGGTGGCTATGGTGGTGGAACTAATCCTAGGTCTATTTATAAGAAAGTGTATCCCCCTCTTTCTCTTTTTGACTTGTTTTTGCGTTTTTTGCAAAATCAATATATCCAAATTTATTTAGCGTGAATAGTTTTCATTAAAACACACAAGGGCCACCAGGGCAGTTGGCAGGTGGGGATCGCCTCTCCAGCATCTAGACTAGTTCGTCACTGTACAATATGCATACTAATTGTAAATCCTAAATATTACTGGCGGGTATAAGATAATAATTGATTATATCATAAGTATTTATAACTTGATTTTATTAATTACTGCAGGTGTTAAAATATTTTAAGGTTTGAAGTGGTTTGGTAACGGAATTTTCATAAAATATAGCATTTTCAATCTTTAGTATTTCCTTAGTGTAAATGATATTACACAATTAAACAATTATATACGGGATTATACTAATAAACTTAATATAATTAGTGGACTATTATAGTAGTCAGATGCAATTATTTCAGATTATTATATTTTTTCATGTTTAAAATAATAAAACCACAACTGTAAATAAAACCGTCCACTACTTTCGCAATGAAACAAACCATAATTTATTACATTATAATTTTACGGATGTTGTCTGTATATACAAGATGTTTCCTAAGTGATGACGATTTTAAAGAAAAAACTTCCTATGAACATGGGTTCGGAAATGCTTCCCTGCTAACTTATGGTCCTACAAAGCAAAAGAAGAATAAAAAAAATCGTGATTATATTTCGTAATTTTTAATTGAATAATAATGTTAACTTGTAATAACAACCTCGAACTTAACCTCCCAACGGTTGTGTTCGTTAAACGCGCCCATTGGTCCATATGAAAAAAGTTATGTTAGAAAAACCTTCCGTGGTTCTCTGTAAACCCACATTTAGAATACAGCTATTGTGTCCAAATTAAACGGAATTGTAGCCCCCAGCGGCTACTGGCGACATGCGAAATATGACCGATGTAAGTCAAGTCATTTTAAAAATATGCCAAAAAGAACTTAAATATTCTTTGCAGGGAAGCATTATTTTCCGGTTCGGTCCATCAATGTAAAATAAAGTTTCGATTACAGCACCGATCCAGGGACATAACATTCTTGGGAACGCAAATCGTAATGATAGTGTATCCAAATGAAACAAGATTTACAATTTATTTTTTAATGTTGAAGAAATCAAAACATAAGACAAATGTTGTAAAATCTTAGTAGAAGGAGAAGGCCTGACTACCAACGTTTCGTCTCCATTATTATTATTATTGCCTCAGGGGGCGTGTTAGTGGGTGGTCCTAGAACCTAAGTACTAGATGTTAGTTTCGGAGGGGAGGGACAGCTAAGAGGCTTTGACCAATACCATAGACGTTGATCTAAGATAATAGCTAAGAGGGAGGACCTAAGAGACTTTGACCTACCCCTATTTTATTCTTATATATTTACGTAGATATAACATTATATTGTAAACATCTAATGAAACTCCCAAACAATATGAAATGATAAAATATTCGTATGCACTATGCAATAAATTTGTTTTCTTAATAAAATAGGAACAAAAAAATTAAAGATTTTTATCAGGTGTGCTGCTATAAAAAATATTTACTTACAGACCATCATCTTGACGAGGAAATGTGTCCAATAGCAGTTCATAGATAGATATAGGCAAATCGCGTGGCTATCACGTTTACGCCCACTGCCCCATGTTGAAAAGAATACACCAATGACTTCGGATCATTGAAATACACTCTAAATACGTAATATTTATAAAACGTCTATGTGAATAACACGTTGATACATAAACAGTGCGAAATTAAAGACAACGCAGGTTAACTTTTTTAAAATGTTTAATAATTAATTGCCTCAGAGGATAAAGTGAATGATTTCCCAGAGTTGCAATTTAACGGTACAGAATTATATTGCATAAGCTGTAAAAAAGTGCTTTCGTGCAACATCAAAGCAAACATTAAGTGACACATTTCCTCAAACAGTCATAAAAAGTGTGTGTGAGTGGTAATGTTACTGATGTTCAGGTGCCATCCGAAACAACACTAAGAAAAAAATATTTATCACAGAGATGACAGTTAGGGTTTATACAAAAACCGACTTAAACACCCGGTTTTCAAATTTCAGTATTACAAGAGAAACAGGTTTAGTTTTCAATTTTTTTACAAAAAAAAAATATATAATTAAAACATTAAAAAAATATATTTATACTTTTTTCCATTTAATTTAATATTTATGAAACTACAAAAATGCAACAAAGTAAAATATACTCTATCTATACAAAACCAAATAAATAAAAAAATAATAATAAAATAACTAAAATCCGCACGAATCCACACAGTTTTTCAGTTTATTGAATATTTATTCATGAGATAAGGAAAAATGTAGTGTAACTTCATCCCCAAATTTTGCTAGTGTAAAGCTATAACCTTTTTGTTTTTTGTCATAGGTTTTCCGATAAAACTTGTGTACGTATTAACATTTTAAAATGAAACATAATTCACTTTATCGTGTATAAATTTCTGTTTTTCTGACGTTTGGGAATGTTTCAATAGGTGTTTACAATATAATATTGTCTGCATAAAAGCCGGGACCGATGCGTCCGTCCAAGCTCTAAGCATAATAGAATGAGTTTGTGGATTTTTTTTGTCAAACATTCGCCTGACTCATGAAGATTAGTTTTACATTAAACTTTTACTACAATATGCTTTTGATCAAGACGATTTCAAGTGAAAATCTTAACGTTTTTAATTAAATAATTAATTAATTTTTACATATTAATTCTAGTATCCAAAACCAGTTTTTTAAGTTTAAAAACTAGTTTTCGAATTTTACAGATTTATCAAAAAAAAAAAACAATTTCATAACCCGGTTTTAAAAAACCGACAAAACCTAATGACAGTATTAAACAAAAAAATAAATAAATAAAAATTTCACATTTGAATGATAAATACCTCTGGCTTAGCGTGGATGAAACCACTAATGCTTGCGGCTAGAAGGTGGAAAATGTTTTTTAGTGGGTGCATTATTATTAATATTAGTAACATACCTTTACTCTTGTGATCGCTAGTTAAAATACGTGTGTGTTAGTGTTACATTAACCAATACTTTCTGCCCTCTTCGTATTAACTTATCAAATATGCCAAAATAACCAGAAGGTAGATGTATCTAAATAAACAGAGAAATCACTGAAGAAGTTGCATCTCCTTGTACGTGATTGGGATTCCTTTCTTTTTTTTTCTGGTAGTTTTACTTGCTAAGCGAGTTGTGTCAATTATTTTTAGGGAGGTAAGTGTCAAATCAGATCTGTCTAATCGGGTGTAGGTATGATAATATTAGTTATTTAACAATTTTTTTAGTGAATAAGCACCCTTTTAATATAATTTACGTATATGGTTAATCTGGTATTTTTAATTTATTGTGTTATGAATAAACTGACTTGGAGTTTGAGGAATCCATTATTTGATACCTGTTTTAAATTTTTTTGTAATGTATCATATGCATGAATATATTTGTGATCATATTACCTAGTGTCAACCCTGGAATTGACGTAATTTATACCTCCTGATTTCTATAACGATGATTTGATGAAAATGATGATACGTGTTTATAGTTTGTTTTTAGCTATTGTATTATGATCGTATTTCATGTGAGATATTAAAGTGCGTTCTCCATTCGATTATAATTTTATTAAGCTGATTATATTAACTTACACCATAATTAAACGTGATAATTGTTATGGACTGTTTTAATTCTAACAGGGATTAATTAGTGCTAAAATAGCAGGGCCAAAAGTATAAAAGTAATTCGATTTACTAATAATAATTAAAATATTAAATAACTTACCTATAGGAAATTAATATTAATAATGCATTTATTATTAATAATATAAAATAAAATTATAGAGAAAAAATTGTTTTATTACATTTCTAATTCGCTAAATACATTAATTAAATTAATTAATATTAAATAGAACACCATTGAATTTACCATAGCAGAAAAATATCGATATAATAAATGGATTAATTATGAAATAATTAATTTAATGAGAGAAAGAGATAGAAAATATGAAGAAACAACTACTTTAATAAAATAGATGAAAATTAAAATAACAGCAAACTATTATGGAAGAACTTAAAATCGTATTACCCAATATTAGTAAATTTGTAGGAGAAAATACAATATTTGAGAATGTGGAAATTTCAAATGAGCAAACTGTAGCAAATGAATTTAAATAAATATTTCTTAGAAAGTATCGATATTATAATCAGTGAAATAAAAATTCCAAAAGACTGATACAGTAATAGCAAACATGGACATTCATGAGTTACTTATTGCATTTAAAGTCATTAATCTGCATGAATTAAAAACAATTGTGTACACATTAAAAGATACTGCTGGAACAGAAGATGGCATATCTACAAAAATAATTAATGACACGTTTGTGGTTACCGGAAACTGTTTTCTGGATATTGTAAATTCACCAGTACAGAGTGGAATTTTCCTCAGTGAAAAAAATCATGTGTTGTACCTGTGCCCAAAGTATGTAATACTCATCTCTGTGAAAAATATATAGGCTAGTAAATACCATGGCAGTATATAAAAAGCTCTTGGAAATTGTAGTAAAATTCCGACTTAGAATATTGTGATAAAAATAATATGGTCTCAAATCAATCAGGATTTCGTAAACAACATTCTTGCGAATCGGTGATACCAAATATAAGTGATAAGTGGGTTAAGGCAATTGATGACAATAATACTATATTGGCAGTGTTCTTAGATTTTTGAGGAGCTTTTGAAACTGTTAATAGAGAATTACTGGTAAGAAAATTTGTATTCGTAATACACCACTACAGTGGTTTAAATCTTATTTATCTGGTCGCTATTAAAAAGTTAAATATTCAAATTTTGCATCCGATCAACTAGAAAATTTAAATGGTGTACCACAGGGTATGGTCTTAGGACCTATTTTGCTTCTATTATATGTAAATTATGTAAAATATGTAAAAAGTGCAGTACAAGTAAGTTTGCGGATGATATATATATTCAAAGAAATAATTGTTAATTAAACAGCATTCATAATTCATTAAATATATCGATACATAATAACACTCTGGAAAATCATAATAGATTAAAGTTTGAATTTTAAAAGTCATGCAAATTTCATTATGAATAAAATGTCAAAGAAATATCACTTTTTATATAGAGGGTGTCCCATAATTAAGTATCTTCCTTCAAGGCGTTGATAGAACTATAAAAAATAAGTTGAATTTTTTATATATAAACATTTGCCTTAAATCATTTCATAAGGAAGTTACAACCCCTTAAAGGGGGAAAGTACAGCATAGTTGGTAAAAATTATTTACCATTTTGACTGCCTACTGGCTGCGTGTATAATGGTAAGTATTTTCATGTTTATATTTAATTAACTTTATTGATTAAATAAAGAAAATAAAGTATTTTATTGTATATCAATTTTAGAATTTAATTTTAAGTTAAGTAATTTTGCACCTTAACCTCACAAAATTTCAGTTTTCTCAAACAATATCTTATTGTTCTGAAAGAGGCTCGGAAATAATCATAATCTCAAATATTTACTATTATAATCTCACATCTATTGATTACTATAAATATTAATTATTCAGGTTATAATTTAAAGCGACATCTAGTTTAAACCAGTAATAGATGGCGATTCTTCCGTTATAATTTTATAGTTTTTAATTATAATTAAGGACTTATGTCTTCTTTTTATAGTGGAGTTATATTCTAGGGCCTAGAGTGTAGAATATAAATGAAATAGTTGTCGAGAAATAAAAAAGTGCTCTAAATTATTTTTAGTGGTAAGATATAACGGTTATATCTAACTTGATAATGATCGTATTATCTTTAATTGAGATATTTGGACCAGATTTGTAGTTGACAACTTAATTCCAGTCTTATGTATAATGAAGCAAAATTTAATATTAAGCGATAAGGAGAAGTATTCACATATAAGAAGATTATTAACGAACATGAAATAAGTACCTATATAATTTTCTCATATTATAAAGTAAAGCGTCTATGATTATTTTTTATTTATTTACATAAATTTTCACTTTCAACATAACTATATAAGAACTAAGAACTGTAGAAGAACTTACAGTAATTATTTAGTAGTCTGGATCCAACGAGTTTTTGTATGATTTTTCCAATATACCTGCGGCAAATGCATGTTGCCAGGGACCGTTCTAGCGTCTACGCCGCCCCGGACAAAAAATAAATTGCCGCCCCTTTTTAAAGTATTTTTTCTTAATAAAAGATGGTTTTAATTTGCAATAAAAACGTATATTTAAAAAGAAACAAGTATTAAAACTTAACATTTGGTACAAAACAGTATAAATTAAAATAAAATAGAGTTCCAGTCCTATAGACACCTAGTTGTTATATTTTAAAAATATTTACTTAGTTTTAAACATACAGGGTACAATTTTACCGCTATTACGATTTAAATTTTTTTCTCACTTATACCTACAACTTAAATAGAAAACAGAAGGTAGATGCATAGAACCACAGTAACACATTGTTTGAGTTATAATCAGAAGAATATTTTTTTCTCTTTTAATTCTGCACATTTTTTTATTACCTCTTTTAAGTTTATTTGATCAGCAATTTCATGTTCAATTGTTAAAATGACCAAGCCGTTTAGTCGATTTTGCGTAGTAGTTGAGCGTAAAAAGGTTTTGATTAATTTTAATTTGGAAGAACTTCTTTCTCCATTTCCTACTGATATTGGAATAGTCCGTAGTATTCTTAAGACAATACTAAGATTAGGAACAAAATTTAGCATTGCTATTATTTTAAGAACATCACTTGGACTTCCTTTTTTGCCCAAAAGTGCAGAAACTGCAGAAATTTCCTCTACTAATTCTAGACCGTTAATGTCAGCTGATTCACCATCAGACAAAACATTTTCCAAATCTTTGCAAATATTTATCAGTGTCTCTTTAGACATGGTTTTCAAATCATATATATTATATAGAGATTGAAAATAGTTACTATGGTGATTCAGTTGTTCAAATCGACTATCTAGTGCGTTCAATGTTTGATCAGTAGTATAGAAGAAAAATTCTATTTTGTATTCTTTGGGATCTTCGACTGGTTTTTCCCTTGCCTCATATGAAAAGTTGGCCGTTTTTATTCTTACGCTTGGCCTTAATGTTAATTTCATCAGCCAATTCTCTTGCGTCAACAATAATTTCATTGAAAGACTTATCTGATCGAAAATTTGTAAAAAAATGTTTGCAGTTCTCTAGAAGATCAAGTGCTTTTTTTCAAATCAAAACCTTTGTTTGGATAAGCTTGCTTATGGGATTAATACAGTTTAAAATTTCATACTTAGCAAACCCGAAACTTCGTCTGTTATAGAGATATCGATGTATTGGTTTTCATAAATGCTTAGCAAAGCATCGTATATTTCACCAAGTTGAAATCTTAATGGCGTTACAGCTTCTATCCTGCTTTCCCATCGAGTGTCACTCAAAGGTTTTAATGTTAATCCTTGGACATGTTTTAAAAATATTGCCCATCGAAAAGTAGAAGAAAAAAATAAATATATTTTTTGGACCATATTAAAAAAAATTGGCTGCTACCAAGGATGCTTTTGCCATATTATTTACCACTAGATTGAGCGAGTGGCTACTACAGGGAACATAGAATGATCGTGGATTTAAATTCCTAATCTTAAATTGCACTCCTGCATTGTTGCCCCTCATGTTAGCCCCGTTATGATTTTTAAAAATTTCGTGATCCTTTAGAGTTTCACTGATGTGCTTCCAGCTTTTAAAACCTTCTTTTGAAAGGGAACTTCGAGAATAATAATTTGCGCTAAATTTTCGACCAGTGCTAATTTGTAATTAAATAATGACAGGTGGACCTTGCCGTACTAAAAAACTTCTTTCGGCATCTACTAAAATTCTGAGCTGCAATGTTGGATCTGTACCTAAAGTTTGTATAGTGCATTCCGTGGGTGGTAGGGGGGGTCAGTTTGTAGAGGTAGAGTGCTATTAGTGCTAGCCACGGTCACCAACACTCTCTGATGATTCCATGTTTTCCTTTTTATCTGAATTTTTGGAGATTTAGTACTAATGGTACTACCGGACCTACCCTGTAAATAATTGTTTTTGTTTTTGGGTTTCCTTCTCTAGCCTTCGCTTTTTGTACTGATGGCCGGACAATTTTCTTTGTGCGTCAGACATTTTAAAACAACAAATTAAACAATGCAAAATACGCTAGTTAAAATAAGCCACGGCGTTGCTAAAAATTAAAATTTAAAAATCTTCAAATCCAATTAGTCAATGGCTTAGTCTGTCACAGTTTTGAAAAATAAAATGCCTAGTTTTAATTACCTACTTAAACTATTTTTAAATATAAAAACGAATTTCTTAACATTTCGGGCTAATTTTCAACTTTTGGAAAAAAATAGTTAATACTTTTAGTAATTAAAACTAGGCATTTCATTTTTTTTAACTGTGAGACAGACTAAGCCATCGTCACCGACTAATCGTATTTGAAGATTTTTTTCTTTTATCTTTTTATGCAACGCATTGGCTTATTACTACACAAAATTATAATTTATTAATTAGTAGGATTTTTTTCAAAGATTTTTTTTAGGTGTGGTGAATCCCAACAAAATGGACAAATTCCGAACCACCATAACGAACATATAAAAACTAAATATTTAAGATAGATACCTACCTAAAATGTTTGAATTTTTAAGATGCATTTTTGTTTGTCTTTTTTCGCGGCGAAAATCCCAAATAAATTAATAAAAATCCATCACAACAAACATACAGAGACTATTTAAAAATGTATAAGTGCGAATTGTGGAAAATATTTTTGAAAATAATTCTTTACCACTTAAGATAGGTATTTACAGAAGTACTTATCTTTAGAAATTGACAAAACACACAAGTCACTATACCGAACTAAACTGTTAAATATTTTTAATATTTATAAACTTACTTCAAGGATATGTTATCACCGGCATCAACGTATTTGCAATAATAACACAATTGCGCTTAGATGACTCTTTATATAAGGCACGAAAACATGTCCATGCATGTTATGTCTTGCAGTTCCTATTTTAAACAAGTAACTATATACCTACAAGTTCATGCAGGGTCATGCGAGTCTTTTAACTATACGTCTTGTTTTATTTCAAAAATAAAGATATATTTTTTAAAGATGTTTTAATATTTTTCTAGCTTTAAAACATAAACCACAAAGATCAAATGTAAATTGCATAGTAGTTTTAGTTAGGGAAAAAAATCAACAAGTAGTGTAAAATTTATATTAATTGAGAATAATTAATTTATCAATATTTGGTTCACATTCAGGAGGGCGAAAACGCCGCCCTCAGGTTCGCCGCCCCGGACAGGGGTCCAGGTTGTCCGCCTCTAAAGCGGGCCCTGTTGCTGCACCTTTTACGAATGCACGAATCAACGCCTTTGGTCTGAAAGTAAGTGCATTAACACGAATCTGAAATAAGTTTTACATGCCTACGCACCTATGCACAAGAAATGCTGAAAGTTCCAAAATAATGATTCTTGTTAAAAAACATTCATTTTCGATTGCTTAGTAGACATATTAAAAAGAAAGAAAATGTGGTCAATGAGGATATTCTTGCTTTAATAAAGAATGAGTATCCCCACGTAAAGGAATACCTACCTGCTATCTAAAACGGATGTATTGTAAATGATACATTATGGTTTTTGAGACAGTCGATAAACTCAAGATAGTGACGATATCCCATTTATGGAATTTTAAATTTTGAAACAAGCAGTGTATTGAAAAAAGTTAGTGCTTCCGAAGTGCATTATAACTTTACGTTATTTCAGCGCACGTTATTTTTTTCTCATAAACTACACTAACGAAACTGGTAGTGTACGTACAACTAACACCAACATCTGATGTTCTCCAAAGGCTCGCTAACTTACCTTTTATTCCTTTTCTCGCAATAGAGAGAAAAAATGATTAAAAAGCAACTAAAAAGCCAGCGTTACGGAGCACAAATTGTTATTGTAGTTAATGTTCAGCAGTGCTTACCAACTTCTGTTATCGACTGCTGAAATGGATGATTATCATAATGTACGAAAGTCAATTGTTTCATCCACTGTCTCATAAGAAATTATTTCGTATGACCTCTAATTCAAAACACACTTGATAGATGTGTTTTACGCAATGTATGGCTACTAGGTAAAGGAAAACTACATACACAGAACATAACATGCAAATCGTAAAAAAATTCTTTTGTAACTGTATCGGCAATATTTTGTCTATGGCTATATTTAAATGTCTTTCACAATCACGGCATGTATCAAACACACTTAATCTCGATTGCATGGAATACACAGAATATATGAAGCATCTTAGTTTTAAAAAATATTACATTTTATTTACATTTCTTGAAAAAATAATAAAATAATTATTGGGTATTACACAAGAATCCTAACCTAACATGATAATAATTATGCATTTTTATATTTTTTTATATTTTATACTGTCATTATTACTGAATGCGCTAGTATAGGTAGATAATAAATCAAACAATTTCAATACATGTTAGGTTTGAGGGGAGCATCCCATGTTAAGTAATCCGCAATAATTATTTTATTATTTTTTCTAGAAATCTCTACTGTTGTTATAGTTTTAAATTAATTTTTTTGTAGTTTATGCACAAACGGTAATGACGGCGCCATTGCTAAGAGTGTTTTATGTATGCACCCGTACAGTTTCAGATTTGATTATATAACTACTACTAGGAACACCAACATCGTCAGCGGACAAGCTGCCAAGCATATACGGGAAAGTGCTTCATTTCCACACAGTAGTGCAACTCTCTGCCTCTCTGCTGATTCCACTGGTTGCATATGTTACGGGAATATAAACACACCAGATGAAGTCTTTTGTGGCGTCTTTATTAATATTTATATTTGTTTTATAAGTGCCGGCTCTGAAAAATGGAATACAAATGCAGACCCTGTTTGAAGAGTGATGAGTATAGGACATTTTAGATTCAGTATTTGTACTTAGAAAAAAAATATTTCAAAATTAATGAAGTTTAACTAAAACCTATGGTGATTAGTACATACACTAACAAAACACTCGTTAATAGAGACTGCATCTTAGGTAGTCATTCCAGCTACGGAGTTACCTAAAACTCTCGTACAACTAATAACATGAATATAAATATTATGATGTCCAATGATACACGATTTTTTTAGAAACTAATTAATAACTAAAGCTGGCCGACAGAGCCGTCATATGACTCATATGTTTACATCATCATAATACTTGAATAAGTACAATAAATGGAAATAAATTTTAACAATAATATTCCATTTTACAAAAATTTCTATAAAACTCACCCTTTTAAGCAGATTTATGAAGTAGTTTGGTTGTCGTCATCACAAAGTGGGGAAGATCTATAGTATAATAGCATCAGGTATGTTTCTACAGCTGTCTCCGTCAGCGATGTTCGCTTTGGTGAAAAAATATGTTTGTATTTTGAAAATTACCGTTCGACATCTACGGATGTAATACAGGCATAAGTAAAACAATCTGTGAACTCACTTAACGAAGTTGTAGATGTACCATCACAAATTTGTCTTAATTTGCTAAAATCAGGATCTTTCTGTAATACACTCTCGAATTTTTCACTAACGCGATTAATTTTTGCGTCATTTATAGGCTGTAGCTGTGTATTTACGTCGTCCACTATTTGCAGCGATTCCACTAACGACGACGAACTATTTTGCAATTTTTCTTTTGCGTCGTGTAGTCCTCTATAATTATTATTAATAGTTTTTAAATCTGTTTCAAGGGAAACGTCTTGAAAGCTTGTCTGGCTTTCCCTAATAGCTGCAGCCTCGTTAGGGTTGAACTGTAGTATCACAGCTTTTATTTGTTGGAAATATTCAGCATAATAAAAAGCCTCTTTCAACCACGTTCCCCAACGTGGAAGTATCGGCTCAGGGATACCAGGACACTGTCCGTGAAATGCTCGAAGCCGTTTAGGAGATTTGAGAAATACTTTTTTTGTATTTGCTATTAATGCATCTACCTCTGGAAAACATTTTCGAATCGTTTCTGCCACAAGATGTAACGCATGCACTTTACACGTAACATGTAAAAACCTACAATTGTCTCTTTGGAGAGAACAGCCTACCACGCGCATTGTCGCGGCACCATCAGTCACAAACATCAATACTTGTTGAAAGTTCAAATTTTTCGAATGTCTCCAACACCACACGCGTAATTATTTCGCCCGTACACGCAGTTAGTCTTTTACTAGCTAGTAAAAGTGGAAATGTTGGTTTAAGAGGGTCCAGTACACGTACTATAATATTTAAAATAGAATTTTTTTACAATCTGTCGTCTCGTCAATACATAACCAGAGCCGTGTATTTTTTAATCCACATTTAATCCTATTTACAATGTCTTCACGAACAGCTGGAATATATCTACGTAACGATGTACGACTTGGTAACTTCACCTGGGGGATTGTATTTATTCCAAAACTCCCGAAATGGTTGTTTATCCAGTATGTATAGCGGAATATTACAGGCTATTAACATTAACAATAAATCAAACATAAACTGAGTTGTCAAAGGCATGCCATTTTTTTATTTTGATGTTGCACGGTATTGATATGACGACGAAAATCTGTTTTGTGCCAGCACATTAAGTCTTGATTGCAAACTTTACAAATTATTTTGCATCCGTCATAGAATAAATCCTGAAATTCATCGATAAATTTATTCACTGTGTCCGCGTACGGTCGGTTTTTACCCTTTGGCGCATTTGACATTATATATAATTTATAGGTAAAACCTCACGCATTAACCTTTCAAATAAGATTGCAGCGTAAATCACTTCTAAATCGGCACGTGTGACGCCAGCGCAAGACCGTGGCCTTACTCCAGCCACCTCGGCCAGCTTTATTAATAACCTTCTCTAGTATAATTTTATTGTATATTGCAAATTCCATGCAAAATACAACACATTTATTTACTCAAGACAGCGAGCAAACAAAAAACTGTGTTTTAAATGTGGCACCCACATGTTAAAAATGTAAACTGTATTGTCATCTTTTAAATGTAAAATTAGTAGGTACTTAATTATTGAAGTCTATAATAATTTTTTTCTTAATTAAACTCATATGAATTACCTAAAACTAAATAATAAAGCACTAAATTAAAATGTAGGTTTTGTACAATCATAAAAGGTCTGTTATAAATAGAAAACGCTTATATTTATGTCGCAGTTCAAATAAAAGATAAGCAGACATAACCTCACTACCTACATACACAGCAGTTGAGCATTTATGCATTCAACTATTCATGAATATTTGGTGGACATATATGGAAATTTTTCAAGAATTACCTCAGCCATACACAATTAGCCCCAACGAACATCACAATTTTGTTTAGTTGACGCAGTGAATGTTGTGTACGATCTACGCCAATTTATTTTCCAGTTATCAGAAACGACTACGACCATGTGAAACAAAAATTTCAAACAGTTTTCAATAATACTCGATAATTTATTACCATATGTCATATAGTGGACTTTTCTGATCCTAATGTAAATGAGACTTCTTTGAGAAAACTCCGGTTAATATAAATACGCTCCAGGTACGTTTGTAGTCGTGAAACGATGATTTTCAGACTAGAAATGGGTTTTTAATGACAGGCGCCCGAATCTAATTCCAGTTCATTTAGAACAGTTACTCGTACATTTTTATTCCAGTGCCACAAAATAATTGTTATAGTGCAATAGTGTTTTTTGCTAAACGGTCAGCGTTTATTTAATTTTGAACATTACAAAAACCACCCGGCAAAAGCATAAAGAAGAATAATGTTTATTTTGTATTATGTATCATTTTTGCGCATGAGAATATTGATGTATTCGCACACGAGCTGATTTCGCTCCCCGATATTAGCGAAATGACTATCTCAGTTGCGGTCTCTACTCATAAATCTAGAATATAATAGAATAAATAATAGTTTTCTAAAATCTGTTGGCACGGGAATGATTGGTATATATGAAACGTATATATAACAATGTCATAATTTGAAAATGAAATTAAAATAAATAATTTTTGATGTATAAATTTAAAGGAATTATTACTCCTTGTATTTAACAGCCTACCAAATTTAATGAAAATATGCATACAAAAAAATATTTTTGTTTCCCAAAAGTACTAAATAATCATCAAATTTTAGACCACATATAATCCTAAATTTATAACCAGATACTGACTTCTCTTCTTTTTCTTATATTATTTGTCAGTAAAAAAACCTTTTTTGTTTCCCAAAAATACTAAATGTTCACCAAATTTTAGACCACATGTAAACCTAAATTGATAACCGTGTATTGGCTTTTCGTCATTTTCTTATATTATTTGCCAATAAAAAAAAAACGTTTGTTTCCCAAAAAATATAAATGTTCACCAAATTATGTTACGCTTTTATATTTTGTGATATAACTAATTTTCCTTCATAACATTGAAAATGACAAAAAAATTACATTTTAGAACAAGGAAAAATAGTTACATTTTCAATGAATAAATTATATAAAAAACAAAATAAGATAGATTATTGAAAATAAGGTTAACTTTGGGGTTCCAAATTTGGTGAACATTTAGTAAAATTGGTAGAACCTTAGTATTTAAAAAACAAGCAATAGTAAAATAATAGGACAGTGGGTTCAGAGTTTAATTTGGTAAACATTTTATTTGTAACTGAGCTGAAGTTTGTATATTTGGACGTTATTAAATAATCCCTGTAAAAACCTAATCAGTAATCAAGTAATCAAATAAACAAAACGTTCTAAGATGTTCAACTAAACAAATCAACAATTGCGAAAATATGATTTAGTTTTAATTCAGTAATTAATCTGCTTCTTCTTCCACTTAAATGTTCGAAGAAAGCGGGAATGAACTTATTTATGACCGTAATAATAAAAATGACATCGTGTCATATTAATATTTGACACAAAAGTGACAGTTTTGATATTTTGTCGTCTCAAATGTAAAATGACATGACAGTCATTTTCATTTTGACTGTGACGTGACCGTGCCATATGACCAAGCTCCCATCACTAATCATCACTAGTAGTCCATTAATATTAGCATAAATAAGAAAACAAATTATAAAGTTTTGCCGCTTGGGGATTATACGCGCCAAGTGGATAGTTTTCAAAATTAAAAAAGTTCCAAAGTAGAAAGTGGTCGCTTCACTCCCAAAAACCACCCCAAACGCACCCTGTTGTAGTTTTTGGCGGCGTAGCAACAGTAGAAAGTCTGACAGGAAAGCAGTAGATTGCTATAAACGACAGTAGAATTTTTTTCAAGTGACATTATTTAAAAACAATACAATAAAAAGTATACATATATACATAAATATTTTTTAACGCAAAATAAATTTAACAAATAAAATAATTTACTTCAATGCACAATAACTTTAGTAAAATGGGGAATCAAATAATCTGTATGGCGTGTCCGATGTAAGAATGTAAGATTCACTGCACACTGAACTGGATTCACTAGCTGCTTTCGTTCGTAATGAACAAAGTAATCATGATTTCCTTTCGTACGTTCTGTCAAAGAAATACGAGCTCTATGTACAAGTAATTAAGGAACTGTTAGAAGTACTGGAACAAATGATGATCACTATGTTCACAAATCATTGACACTAGCGAAAGCAGCTACAGATTATAAAAGCACGCATGCTGGAACGAGTGATGGGGAAGCACTGGAGTGACACTAAACGCTCAACCGGTTGGTTAGAGAATTGCAACTTACAGCGGCAGACTGTCAACTATTGCAATTTTATATTAGCACATTTTAAATGTTTGTACTTACTTTTCCCATTATTTTAAAAATGAAGTAAGTAGATATCTACCTAAGAACAGTTTAACAGTAGAGCAAGTTCCAAAGCAGTAGATCTACTGCTAAAACAGTAGATTTGGCAACTCCTATACTGACTGTAACCAATGTCGCCTTCGTCGCCTCGACAATGCACAAGGACGCCCCCCTCCTATTAATAAATGAATTTAGAAGGGTCCACCTAGGTAAATTTACCGACGTGATTATTTTCAACATATCCGGTGTTATTAACCCTACCGATTTTTCGGTAGATCTACCGATTTTCAGTGAATTCTACCGATTCACACAAATCCTACCGAAAAACAGACAGAAACTAGAAATCTAACGACTGATCTGATGAAAGATCAATTTGAAAAATACATCACATCAATTTGAATTTGCTTTACAGTTTACAATGATCCTGTATCCACAACTATGCATATATAATTGCATCTCAGGAGGGCATACTTAATAGAGGTCAGAGAAAAAGGAAACCATTTTGTACTTATGGCCCATGGGTTACAGGTTACAGTATTCCCTCGGGACTCCTTGTCTAAACACGCATCCGTAATCCATTGCTGATCAAGATTTGTGAGTGTTATGCAATGAGTTAAATGGTGTTATGTGAATTCATGAATAAGCGAAGTTGGTATATCCATATTTGTGGCTTTTTGCAGCAGTAAAATTTTAGTTCTACTGATTTTGTGCGCCATTTACTGAAAAATGTCACTACTAAATTAGTACATACATCATAATAGAAAAACATTTTCAATTCATCATTCATAGCTTTTTTTACTGTAATTTATCCAAAAATTGAAATCTACCAAAAGTTCCTAGATAAATCTACCGATTTTGTACACCATCTGTCGAAAAGTTTGTCTACTATCCACCGATAAAAGGTTCGCTATCACATCAAATCACATCTTTATTCAACTGAAAATTTCTTTTCCAAGTACCAGATTAAAAATGTGAAAGATTTTATTATACGTATTTAAAAATATGTAATAAGATAAAATAAGTCACTTGGGGTATTTTAGGAAAGCTCTTTTAAGGGTGTTGGAATTTCTTAAAACTTCTTGTATGATACTTAGGTATATCTTTTAAAAATTAATATTAAGATGAATTGTCAGATAATATTCAATACCGTTGTATTATTACCACACAGAAGTATAAATTTTTTTGTGAGATGAACGGTTTCTGAGAAAAACGCCGAAAACTACGATAGGGTGCATTTGGGGTGTTTTTGAGGGGTAAGCGACCACTTTCTACTTTGGTACTTTTGTAGAGCGGTACCGATATTGATTTGCGTTTATTATGATCAATTAACGTGATTTATAAATGCTGTTTAAATATAGTAGGCAATTGATCATTGGCGTAACATAGAAGCGGATAGGTATTATATGTATAAAATATTGTACTAAATGGGAAAATATATTTCGTAAAGTAGATAAACACACAAATTATCTTACTAAATTTCGTGGCTTAATGCTCAATATATGATGTGTAGATTGTTTATCTAAGAGTTAAATGCCTGTTGGAAAAAATATCGACAAATATTATAATAAAACATTGTGCAATTTTAGACATTTGCATTTGATATAATTTGTAGAAGATCGAAATTTTCACAAGGAAAAATTAATTTGAAATAAAATTTCATAAAGTAACTTTAAATAATCAGAACATCTGTAATGTTTCGGTAAATTACTGATTATAAAAAAAAATGCCAATAATTATTTTTACAAATTGTCTAAAAGTTACCTGGGGTAAACCATTTTTGCTGCTTTTTTTACTAAAATTTTAACTAGTATTTTTTGCAAAACTTCCTCAGTAGTGATAGTAATGCTTTAAAGTATCATTTGGCTCCTATATTTCATAATAAAACATGGCGTAACCAAATTTCATCAACCGCCACTGAAAGTCAATGAAGTGAGACAGGTTTTTAATATCCAGATTCGGATTAAATAGAAATTCACCTGTCATAAATTTGCTTGGAAATTTATGTGTCAGATAAACTTTCGTAAGTTTAATATTTATGATGAAATGAATATATTTTTGGTAATTTGTTAACCTCCCGGTGGTATTTATTATAAAAATATACAAAGTGACTGATGGTGACGTAGGCAGTTGTTATCTTGTTATCAAAAATATCTTCCATCGGCTTTCTGTTACTAAAATAGCAGTTGACAAATGACCAGTATCGTAGGTTATGTTTTATTCTAATTTTCTTTCATTTTTTTTAAATGTTTTTTTGTTGTCTCTGAGTACATTTTTATTTATATTAATGAAAAAATTAATTATTAATAATTATACAGAGAGAGCCAAAACAATTCTACACGGTCAAGTGACTTTTTTTTAATGGAAAGCCATGTATATCAGGACATTTGTTGAACCCTCTTTCTAGTCTCCTTCTATTGCTATATTTTTATTGACCCTCTCCCAGCCACCTGGATGTAATGATTTTTTTTGTTGAAATGTCATCTACCCATATGTACATATATGTTGAAAAAATCACCACAGCTACATAATATATAGATTTTAAGAAATTAGTACCAGTTAAAGAAGTTCTGTGAGATGTTTCTGAACATCATCGGTTCCTAGAAGTATACTGGGTAGCAAAAATTATTTTTTAGTTTAGAACTTTTTGAATTGAATTTTTTCAATTTTAGCAAATAGAACATAGAACATAGTATATTTTTTCACGATGTGATGTATAATTGAAAAACGAACCTTTGTGTTAATACGTCTCTACGTCTCTAAAGCCGTTTTATTGGGCAATTAATGAAATTAGGGTCCCAAACAATAAATATTGAAGAATGGTTTTTTCAAATAATTCAATAAAAATAATTATAATACGTGCTCCACATGTTGCCAATTTTTATTGATACCTATTTCTATGCGCTCTTACAATAGGTTTATACGCTTCTTAAAATTGCTGGTGTGATACTTTTTTTTTTCATTTATTTAACGTCGGCCTATTTCCGCTACCAGGGCCCATCACCGACGCCAAAAGACGAGCTACCCCCAACCTAGAAATGTTGCCGAACCTCTTCTCTATCGAAGAGTTGGGATTTTTTATTTGCCTAACATCTAATAGACAAGAGACTAACTGCTTTAAATCCCTTCTGAAGGATGGTATATCTCTTACACAACCCTCGCCTAAAACTGCACTCGCCGAATTTCACTTGAGTTACCATGTCCCCGGTGCACTATGGGCCGTTGGTGGAGGCGCCATCTCAAAAATCTGTAACTTTTTTATTTGTTACTATAGACACATGAAATTCGGTATACAGATATGAAGAAAGGTCTGACGTTCAGTAGTGATGGTAAATAATTTTTATTTTGTTTTTATACATTTCATTTTATAATTGTATAATGATAACATACAGCGTGTAATTTATGTACATAATTATATGTAAATAAATATTTATTGTAATAGTTGCAAGGCTTCTTCTTCAAGTTTCACAATCTTTCGTGACACAGATTATCTTAAGCTCGTTATATAAGGGTCTGATGTATACAATAAAGTATGAAAGACATCTTCGTTAGTAGCTTTTCGGGAACATTTGCGAGAATGATGTAACCTGAAACGTTTATAATCCTTATTTCTGGATTCCTGTGCATCTTCGGACAACTGGCTAAGTGGTAAAAGTGCATTATATCGAATTATATTTTCTCCATGAATGAGTACTTTATGTATAGAGGAGGGCATAGAGTACCATGGATATTTGCTTACATATAATTCGGCTGTTCTAAAAGCATATTCACCAAACTTTTTGGCATTGATTGCCATACCACTTGACATTGTCTGAAGTAGTATGCGAAATCTCATAATTAATTCTTCATCAACTTCAGTAATTTGTGCAGTGCAAGCAGAATTGGCAAAGAACCTTCGAGCGGTATTTCCGTCATTACTAGTTCCGCTGATTTGTCGAGGTTTATCAATTAGTAATCCTAATTCTTTCCTAAACTGCTCCTGTACATAAGCTTTTTTAGATTGCTTTTGCTTTTTCATGTCCTCAGGTTACTGACCATTTTTTAAATGATAAATTATATGAAACATGAAGTACTAACTCCATAAATCGAATCCATGCATGTAAAGATGAGAGTCCAAATCTATAATGCTCTTCATTCTCATGTATCTGTTTAACACGTTGGCATGTGGCGTGTGGCACTTGATGGAGTATTTGTTACTACTTGTGTAACCTTACCATCTATCATTGTAAAGAACAGCTCATGTTTAATAGACATCTGCTGTTCATTCTTCACTACAAAAGAAGGCAAAAGAGTGCTTATTTGAGTTCCCACTTCATTGACAACAGATCTTGTTTTCTCTGGAGTCTCTTTTGAGAATTCTATTAAAATGGGCCTACAGTATCGAACAGAGGACGGGGTTGGATATTTCCAAACGACGTTTTTTGTGACTTCATCTACAATTTGTAGTGGAACCAAGGATGTTACAAACAAGTTAGTATCGGATATTACGTCACTTTCACCAGACATTATTTGCTTGTACTCACTTTGTCCCGAAGATCCATCACAGCCTCATTTACTGTATAATATTAATTGTAAAAAGTTGGCCACATTCACAGAATCAATTTTGATTATTCTCTTACATGTGTGATCTAGAAGAGACTACAAACTTACTTTAGCACCAATTCAGTTACCTGCATGTGCTCTGGATAACATTCTCGTTTTGCTGTATACAATGGAAGCTCGGGATGTTTTTAGGAAGTGGTGTAACTGAGCTGACGGCCGGAGTTATGCCCTGTGCATATGAAGGTCGAAGCTCATAAGGTTTTGAAACACCTCTAAACAGGTTCTAAGGTATGTATATTGGTTTTTCGTTAAATCTATATCAATGAAAAGAGCCAAGGCCTCTTGATTTGTGAAAGGCTCAACAGAAGTATTACGTCTTAATAATGTGTGGATAAAAGCCTTCCTTTGTTGTGATGCAGAACGTAGTTCCTGTATAATTTCTAATTCCCATGTCTCACCAATTGAACGTAATCTCTGGGTATATCAATGATAAATCTGATCAAGTCTAGAGTCTCGAAATAGTTTTATTGCTTTTCGTTTCTGTGTCTTCTCTGCGGATTCGTTAAATGACTTACATGGTCTCCCTCGTGGGTTTTCAGATAAGGACGTCGATGGTTCTTCGTCTTCTTGGAATGGTACAAAAAATTCGCCATCTAACCATTTCTCGTTGCTGCGTAAGAACACATCCCTTTTTCTTCCGGCTTTATTCCAGCGTATCTTAAATTCAGGCAATAAGTGTTTCTGAATTTTGATGATAACACATTGCAACTGCTCTTCAGAGAGTCGAAATGCTCCTTAACATTCCGTTCTGCTGTTGATATATGTTTTCCGTGCTCTATAAAAGCGTCACATATGTTACGTTTAGTAATTTTGAAATTGTTCATAGTTTACTGTCGTAGGTACAGCTGACAGCGGCAAATTATTGATTACTATTAATTAATGCTGCTTGTATACATTAATAAACTAAAATTTTAACAAACCCAAATTTATATACTTTTCTAAGGACAATGGTAACCGCAGAATACACATCCCGTGTATAGGTGTATAACACATTGCAACTGTTTATTTAAAATAAACATCAAAACAACACATCTAAATCTCTCCATATTCCTACTTTTGAAGTCTACTAACTGACCTCAGTCAACATTTAAATAAATTACCGAACCGAATTGTAAAAGTTTGATGTATTAGTTATAAGAAAATTGAAGTTTGTGTTCCTTATTCGGTTATTGGTTTTTGGTATTTTTTGAGACGGCGCCTCCACCATCGGCTCATACTTCAAAAGCATTTATTATTCTTTCATGTATATTTTGGATTGGCGTTTTTATATATCTATAAATAATGTCCTTCATTTATGCCTATAAAAAAGAAATCCATTTTTGTAAGATTTGGGGGATCTAACAGGCCACTTGGCGGGACCATTTCTCCCAATCTATTTTTTGGCGCAGACATTATTGGGGTGGTTCCTTACTGCAAGTAAAAAATATGGTGAAGCACCATCTTGTTGAAGCCATATCCTATTTCAGATGTTTTGAGGAAGAATCACCAATAATAATTATTGTAGAACATAGTTCTCCAGAAAATTAAGATACATATAGCTGCAATCAAAGAAATGTGGTCCTATTCCTATATTGCATGTTTTCGGATAATTCCTCCCCAAACTATCTCCGCTAGTTATTAAATTACCTGAAAAAATGCGGATTTCCGAAGAATAGTAATATAAATTGGGCTTGTTAACAAATCCATTTATGTGAAAATATTCGACCAACAGATCGTCGATCTATTTCTACTAATGAGTTCACTTATCTCTGACTAAAATGGGGATCCTTAGCCGGTGTCAGCAACACATAACTTCAGTTTCTTCGTTCACATTTTTCATGCGTTCACATTTCGGATACTGTACCCTGTCACTCCTGCCGTTTCCACAAATCTATTAAGCAGATTTTGGAAGGTTTTAACTTTACAGAACCTTCTTTCAGGATACCATTGAAAATAAATTATATTGGTAAGTAAGCAATTTCTTTTCGATTCGCCCAATAAAAAATTTATGTCTATAAGTGCATGTTTGTTAAAATCATTTTGAAAAACTCCAAATAAAATAGATTACTGATTATTGATTAATGATTACTGCTATAATTTTATGTTTGTGAATGAAATTGATACCGAACACAGTTTTTATTGATTGGCCAAAGCAGGAATAAAAAAAGTATAAATTTAAAACTGTTACAGATAACCATTACAGAAAAAATTTTCGTTTTTCAATTCTACATCACACCGTGAAAAAATATACAGGGTGTTTCATTTGTGAAAATTCTATTAAAAAAAGTTCTCAATTGAAAATCATTTTTGGCCACCCTGTATACTTTTAGGAACCAAAAATGATTCAGGAACATCTCAGAAGTTCTTTAACTGATTTGATAGTTACCGGAGTTAAGATCGGTACATTTGATATGGCTTGTGTAAACAAATGATGTGATGACTGATAAGACCAACTATACCGCCGTAAACATAATTGGCGGTAAACCAATTGATTTAATTGTTCCAACAATATATTAAGCTGATGAGGAGGGAACGTAATTTTGATACTTTTGATGATCCAGATTGGTGTGATTCTCACTTTAATGTTATTGCGAATTCAGATTATTGGGATAAAAGTTAAAAGCAAACAACCGTTTTTGCAAATATTTTGCTATTTGGTAATTAACACATAACATAAAGAACCGACATGAAAATCAATAGAGTGTAATTAACACACTCATAACCAAATATTTACCAATTGATTAACCGATACTCATGCAAATCAAAAACACTTTATTTGAATTTTAGTTACCCACATCTTTCTGTGTTGTGATTCTGCAATGTGTCTTTATTGCACCTTTATATTTATTTATATCATTGTTTATTAATTAAAAATAGAATAAACTTCCACAATTTTTTATATGTATAAGCTGATAATTCAATTATTGTACTGTCGTTAATAACTTATAATACCATATTCACAAACCACTCTCCACTTTGATAATTTGAAATGATGTAGGTACCTTAGATAAGATAGTTTTCATTAACATTACACACATATCTATTAAAGCAAGATAATAAACATTCTGTCAAAGATTAATCATATATTGGAAATGTATATGTTGATTGTTATTAGACATTACTATATTAGATAGATTGGTAATATTTTGTTTGAGTGGTATTGTGAATTGGTTAATTATTAAAATATGTAAGTTTCAGTGAATTGTTTAAATAAGTTTTTATCAAGTCAGTTAACTGTTGTACACATCTAAATATGTACTTAGAATACAACACGATTAAGTGAACTAGTTACCATAGATTTTCAATACATTTTTTTTATTATATTATAAAATTAAACTTTTTCCACATCACGTTGAATTTGTCAACTGTGTCAAGCCGTGTAATGTAATATTAATAAGTGAAAATGATATTTCATAATATTATCACTTTCTAGATTAAATATTGTATTTGATACTCACTGCTCCTTTGAAAACAAAGTAAATCATCATCAATTAGATCACCAAATTTTTATTACAGTTGGAGTCAATTTTATGCAATAGATATATATGTACAAAATCTAATAATAATAATTAAAAAATATATTGTTTATAGTTTCTTTGTGGTGGCTCTTATTGCTGATCACGCTAAAAATATAAAAGAATAGAAATTCCAAAAATGGATAAGATCAATGAGTAGTGTCGGGCAAACGTTAATAGTTACCCCAAAATAAAACTATATGGACGTTGTATGTGAAAATGAAATGTGAAATGAAATTTATCAGTGCTTCTTTGGTATTTATACCAATATAGATCAATATGATTACAGAAAATATAATAAAAAAATTAAAAAGTTATATTTTGTATGAAATAATAAACTTAGTTTTAATAGAACGTTTTGAGCCACCAACCTCTGGACTCTTTTTCAACTATTAAACAGACAACAAAGTTCAACATTTTTTTAATTTGAACTATAATATTTATTTGTGAAGTGAGTTTTTTAAATACCAAAGAGCCACTAATTAATTTCACTTCACATTTCATTTTCACATTCAACGTACATATGGTTTTCTGGGTTTTAATTAAAGTTTATCTGATACCACTTATTGATCTTATGCATTTCTGGCATTTTTATTATTTCTTTGGCTTGAAAGTCAGTCGGCAGAGAACCAAAAGGTAGGACCTGATTGCATTGATAAAAAAAAAAAGTTGAATTTTTGTACACACGTTGATTTTAGGATTCAAATATTTTTCTGACAAAAATGGGTGCAGCGGTCGCCGCCATTTTTGAAAGTAACGCCAAAACTAGAATTGATCCTTATATCTGACATACCGTAAGTGTTACATTAAAAATAATTATTAGTAAATATGTAGAGAAGAAAATTTCCTATAGAAACAATTTAAATATTTCTCTCTCAAGTCAACGGTTAGCTGTCAAATACGCTAAGAAATGGACAATTTGTTTTCTTGATTTGTCTGTTATTATGTAGATAATCCACTCAACAAGTTTTGAACTACAGTGACAGGCACACAATCTGACAAATAAAATCGTACAACTGTTTTTTTTTACATATTCGAAACCAATGAAAGGGTTGTAAGGGTTTCATTTTGCACTCTATATACAACGTATTCTATCGTAGTTTAATGTCATCTTTAAGCCAGTTTATTTCTGATGAAATTTGCAAGATAATCTTTAAGACCGCATTTCGGAACCTCCTATTGTTTTGAAGATATTCTTCTTCAAAATTACACAAGAAAATTACATTATTAATTTCATTTAGCCAGTGGTTTATTTTAGCCTCTGCAGCTTTTTATCTTCCAAGTATTCACTTGGTCAAGCCTAGCAAAGACAAAGGTGAAAGAAAATTGTATTGTTCGATTAGCCTAAACATCAACCAAATTATTTTATAGAACATTCTATTCCTACACTCTTTTAGTGGCTGTGACACAACATCGGCACTATTTAGACAAGGCAAGATGACGTATGTGACTCTTCTCAAAAAAACAAGAACGCGCATGACATCATACAGTTTTGTTAACACAAAAACGCTGACGCAGAGTAGGTAACTCAGACAGGAAATTAGTTTCACCTTCTTCTATATGGAGTGAATCCCACGGAAACATCTTTATAACATCGATAGTACTAGGATGTGAGTGATGTGACATCAATTACTAAAAGTAAATTCATTTAGCCGCGCTTCCACCAATATGAGCTGCTGCTGCCTCTAAAGTCGTACCGCCAAATACAACAGTGGTTGAAATAAGAAAGAAAACGAAAAGCAGGGCTGAAATCCTCAGTTATTTTCTTTTCTACGTATTTGGTAATAACTATTTTTAACGCCAGACTGCGGTAAATGAGATATAAGGACAAATTCAATTTTTGTCGTTATTTTCAAAAATTGCTGCAAACGCCGCACCCATTTTTATCAGAAAAATATTAGATGTTGATTATGACGTATATGCAAAAATTCAGCTGTTTTACAATTAATGCTATCTAAAAACTCCTACCGACTAGCCTATTGGTGTTATCTCAATAAGAAGTATACCTATGTATGAATATAATTAATTAAAAAATATCGTAGAATCGTTTTATATAACTTTATTTCAAACCATCCTTATATTAAAGACAACATTATCCATATACTACAACATTTTGTGGTAAATCTGCAATTTTTTTTTATTATAGTGGAATGATATACTTATGTAACATAATTAGTGAAAATAATATTTATTAAAACTTATATTACTCATTACTTTGAAAAACTCATATGTTTATCATTTTATACAAAAGAGAATATACCACAAAGCTTGAACATGTTGGTTATGCAGACAAATAATAACTCATTATTGTTTCAGGATATAAGACTGAATATATTCATAAAGAATCAAGATGGAACATTATCAATTAATAGAAGAAATGCCTAGGATCGAGCAAATGGCAACACAAGAAAGATTAATTTTAGCTCGAAAAAGGCGTAATCAACAATTGAAACTTTGGACACAAAAAGAAAAAGATCACGGAAGAAAAACTCCGAAACAACAAAAAATCGAACAAACGAGGAATATTTTTTAACGACAGTGTGGTACTATTAGAAGCCGCTGCTAGGAATGATATAGATGAAGGTATCGTATGTAAAAGTTTATTATTATCTATGAAAATTCAACTAGTGGGGATTATTTTTATTGTCACAGTTTCTTTTGTATTTCATTGATTTGTTTATAATATAAACACAACACTTGATTAAATGAAATAATGTCAAGGTCCTCAAGACAAAATTGTCTCTTTAAAATATAAATTCTAAAGTTTGATAAACCCAAATAATTAAGGTGATTCTCCAAACGCGGATCCAAGGGAAGAGCAATGGATGCAATCCCCCCCCCCCCGGGCCGTAAAAAAAAATCCTGTTGGATATGGTAATTATAGATTAAACATCAAATTAATGAGATTCAGTTTTGGTATCGAGGAATTATGTTACATTTTTTTAGTCTTGGCAAATTAGGTATATTAGATAGGCATGTTTTTATTTAATTTATAGGTAGGTCGTACTAGTAATCATCATATCATTTCTACATTTGCTCTAATTTTAAATGTATACATATACCGTGTGTCCCGGGATTGCCTGTCCAGGAGGGATTTTTTTATCTTACGTTTTAGAAAAAAACTCTAAAGGAAGAAAAATTTTCCTCTCAAATAATTAGGATTTCTATCATCAAAATTACAATTAGATGTACAAGGTGTCCGGAAAAACAAAAAAAAATGTTAAAATTACTAAAGAAGAAAGTTGCTTTGTTTCTTATATGACATCAAAATGCCAAATAGAAAAGTTTCTTAGATGACAAGATAGTTCTAAACATAGAATTTGGTGGCAGCATCTCGATTTTCCGATTATCGAATTATTTTTAATATTTTCTGGCCCTCATACTGACATATTAATTTTCCTATTAAGTCGTGCGGCTAGATTATTATATTTTTCAATTTGCTGCAGTTAGTAATTTGAGCGCATATGAGGGTAAGACAGTCTCAATGCAAATTAAATTTGCGATAATCGTAAAAGCGAGATATTACCACCAAATTTTGTATTTAAGACTATTTTTTCATTCCAAGCTTTTCCATTTACAATTTTAATGTAAAAAAAAACAGCAACCTTGCTTCTAGACCATTTTAACAATTTCTGTTTTTTTTAACACCCTGTACATCTCATTGTATTTTTTATGATGAATACCCTATTTACCTAGGAAGCAATTTTTTTCTGTTGTTTCTAAAACGTAAGATAAAAGGAAATGCCTCTTGGATAGACAATCGGGCACACTGAACACAGGTGAGAGAGGTGAGAATTAGTTTTTAGTTTTGAAATTTCTTTTTAATCTCATTTCTATTTACGTACCTTGTAAACGTTACCGATGTTTATTTTATTTGAATTTATTTAAGTTTAAAATTGCCATAAAAAAATCTCAAAATGCTTGTATTTTTTTCTATTACCCACCATTTCTAATATTTCTTATTAGGTATTTTTCAATATTTGGGTCAAGTGCCCCCCCCCCTAGGGTGCTCCTTTGTCCACCTTTCTTCTTAGAAAGTCATTTAGTTATTATGGCGTTGGACATGTAATCCATTATCCAAAAAAATCATTTAAAAAAAAACAGTAAAGATACAAAATATTGGTATAGTATAATAAATTGATCACTAGACTGGGCCCAAATTCCGTAGTAATTCCGTGGCGTCAGACGTGAGCCAGCGTATACCATGTGTAAAACAGCTAATGTGGCCAACTGTTAATAAAGACCGATTAAACAAGCGAGATGGACATAATAGTGTGAGTGTATTGTAGCTGGCTGGTGGGGCATAGACTGAGCCTGTCCATATGTTCGCTGAGTGTGTTATTCCATCTCATTTCATCCCACTTCGCAGCCATTGCTCGTAATCTTTTTCTAACTGGCCACACTGAGCGCTATACATATGGTATATAAATAACCGACGATAAATTTATTTTTTCGATTACAGTGCAGTTATTTGATTACAGTGGTTAATATTACAATTGTAAATGTTACATATAGTGCTTAGAAAAATTCTTACCTTTTAACTCTCCTGTACAGACGACAAACGCTCAGAGAAATCATGTGAGAATATTTGCATGAGAAACACAGTTTCTATATTTTCTTCCGAGAATTGCCTCCGTTGTGTAAACACATTTGTGTACAGCGAAAATGATCGTTCAACATCGACGGAGGTAATATTTGCAAAGTTAGAAAAAAAAATTATAAATTATCAGTTGTAAAATGTTTTTCAAGAGACGCCGATTAATAACTAATAATACATAATATTCCCTGGATTTTTGCATAATGTTCCTCGAACAGAATTTTTAGAAAGACAAAGGTAAGCTGTATTAGCTTCCTCTTCCGGCAAATTAGTGTCCAGCCGGCGAAAGAAGGCCCGCACGGCAAGGGGGAATATTGTCGATAAGTCGTCAGCTTTCTGCGAAACCATATAAGTACTAGGAATATAATATGTCTCCCAATGAGTAGGTGCGGATGCAGACGATCACAAAAATTTGCCATGCACTAATTAATTTCATTTACGCTTAATCGTGAATGGAATGCAGAAATCACATTCTTTTAGCGGGTCTTCTTTCCCCGACCAAACAGTAGAAGAATCTGCCTTTATATAATTATTAATGTCACGCATTGTTAATGGCACAGAATATATAGGTACTAATTCCGTGTATTTCTTGCGAGCGAACTTAATAGGATCTTCTAACGTCACTCTGGCGTGCTCAACCGGACAATGCATTTGATTAATCAAATGCAAATATCTCCCTCAATTTTCGTTCAGTCGACTTGAAATTTTGTTGACGGCGTTTATTCACGAAACAGTTTATAAAAATTGAAAAAAACAGGAAAAATAATATTTTACTAAATGAGCCTGTTGGACACATTTCGATCGTGAAACTATATGAAGCTAACATGAATCTTCAAATAGGATGAGCGACTTCTAACTACATATTAAAATGGACCCTCGTTGTCTCGGTCCAGAGTTAAAAAATTCTACAGTTAGTTATTTTGGTGATAGTGATAATATTTTGCAAACGCCGGCTGTATACAGTTTTCCACAATCATATTTCCTTATTCGTTTCTGAAAAGTACCTCCAAAGGCACGAGTTACGACGACAGTATGGTTGCCAGATGTCTAAGTCTGCTGATGCTGATCATAAATATGACACTTTGATATTTGATCCTTATCGCAACCATTGGAAAGTTAATTTTTCGCTTCTTGTTTCAAAGTTAGGACACAGTTATGCGCACCATTTATTCCAATTAATTAATTGCTTTACGTTAAAATACCAACATTTTAGATTTTCGGTAGACCGTCTCCTCCGCCTAAAATGTGGTCGTCGTCATCTCTCGGGCCTTGGTAATAACTTCTGTCAAACTGAGCAAACTTACAAAAACATATTTCTCCAGTTTTTCTTTAGAAAATTGAATGCCGTACAAGATTATATATTTGTAGTTTTAAAATAGATTGCTTTGTTCGCAAGATATTTATTGAATGCATCTAAAGCACGAATTTTAAAATATTTTCTGAAGATATGTTTTACATCTGGGTTGAGATAATGAGGGGCCTTATATTGTTAATAGTAACTATAATTTTTTTCGATTTGTACAGGGTCATCACGCGAAAATGCCCTTTTTTTGGATTAACTTGGTTGTTTTTGAAGTTATGAAAAACATACAAAGACTTTCATTAACTATTTTTCTTCGCAGAATCCACAACTTGAATAAAAAAAAACAATTGCGCGTCGCGTTTAAGAAATATGACATTTTACTTTGGAACACACAAATGGAACACCATATATACTCTAGAATATATCGATTTTCCTCATTTTTGTGAATTAATTAAGTTTGATTTTGTTCAACCTTATATTAAATGAAAAGCGCCCAATACAATTGGTCCATGAAACTTAAATGTATGTTTAACTATTTGAGACTTCTAAGGGGCTCCTGTTCGAGAGAGGAGCAGAAATTTTAGCTTCAATAGTTTTATGGTAGCTCCGCCACTGGAAATGATGCTGAGTTGTATAAAATGTCCATACTAAGTAAAAGTAAAGTAATTAAAATTTATAAGTGGTAAAAGAAAGTCTTGTAATTCATGTAATATACGCCTTATAGAGTTTAAATTGGATCAATAAATTATACCCCTTTTAACATTATATCTAATTAGTAGGCACAACCATTACCTACGCTAATCTAAAATAGATACATACAGAAATATTTAAATTATATTTGAAAGTCTTCAAGCAAATCACTCGGAGCAGTTTAAATATTGGCAAACAATATTGTGATAATGCACTTTTCAGTGAACAAATTCTTTAACTTATATGTTTAACTTTCAGTTCACTTTCGAATGTAGTTGAATAACATTTTAGATATTTGTATACCTACATAATCAAATATGTAGTTAACGTATGAGAGTCTCTGGATTGAAAGTACCAGTTGTAACAGTTTCTCCCTGTCAGTAAACAATAAATACGTTTATGAAAACTGAAGTTTATTGACTTTTTTCTATAAATAATATATTTATTTTTTAAGTACTTGAATGTACAATCTTTTTTGAATATTGTTTGCAGCATTTTTAACCATTTAAGATAAATTTATCTAAATCTATAAATAACAGTATCTAAAAGTAGATCGTGTAGTCTTAATCCCTTTTGTTCGTTAACCAGATTGATGTATTTTTTTTACTTGTGTTTTTATTATAATTTTGTGGTCATTATTTCCAACACATTAAGAAACATTGTTTGGGTATTAAACTCGGTATTAAATATTTAATACTTGTTTTTTGAGCATTTTTCATATAGTATGTATTAAGAATACCTACATGAAAATGTTTTGTGTTTAAATATGCAAGATGTTATTCAAAAGAACATTAACAATTTAGTATACAACAGAATGTGACTGAGTTGATATTCTGGTGTATGAAACCTAGACACCGGCTCAGTTTGAACATGTGCTGAAAAGTCATAGCCGATTTCGTGGTCATTATCTTGTAATCATAAACATTGTTATGTATGATGTATATTACCGTATTTATCCGTAATATACATATCCTTGAGAAATGGGGATGGATATGCTAGACCTTTGATTGTTAGATCTATGGATATATACTAAACATTAGAAATAGCAATGCGTCGCCATCGAAGTTACTATATAATCATTATTAATCAATAATCAGTCACTACTTCGCAAGTTCTCTATCCCATTAAAATAAGGCTGTTGGTGTTTATCTTCTTCTAACAGTTTGTGAATATAGGTGGGACTTATAAACAATGTTCAGAAGACCCACCACCATATTCATCACCACCACCACCTAAAGCAACTTCCCGTCCACCTTGTGCTAGGGGTGGGCAAAAACATCGAGTGTTTTCCAAATATCGATGTTTTTGCTTTAACGTTGATGTTTTTAAATCAACATCGGTGTTCATGTAAAACATCGAAACTGAGTAAACGATAGGCGCCATCTGGATTTTATTTTCATTTGCCAATAATTCCTTTATTTTATTATTTATCAAGTTTTTATTGTAACCTGTGTTGTGTTGATTCATCAATAAAAGTTTTGTTTAAAGTTCAAATGTGTGTGCTATGTTCATGTTGTTACATTTCATTAATTTTAACAAAACAACTATGTTTTCAGGCGATGTTTTAATCACATCGATATTACGATTCAATGTCGACATCGATGTTAACTATCGATGTTTTTTGCCAAGGTGCCCATCCCTAGTTCGTGCCAATATCCGTGAAGGAAATGATCATGCTTGTTCTAGTACCTCTGACAGTTTTCCGATTACTTTGCACTAGAGTTCATATTTAAAAACATGTATTATGATCACGTAAACATGTTTGCATCTTCTGGCACGAAAAAGAAAGCAACTAATAAGTGGTCAATACAACATAACCTTTTAACAATATTGCTATATGTCGTCAGTTCGGAGAAATAGCTCACAGAAGATTCCCACTAAATTCTGACAGTTTATAAGTACTTATATAGCAAAGCAACATTCAAAACACTTCCTCCAAAAATCACTAGTCGAGGAAATAAAGCACTAAAAACGGCTCAACCTCCGAAATTTTCGCAGCAAGACGGATTTTAATGCGGTTTTTTGCATTCGATTCGTGAGAGCATCAGGAAATTTTGTGAACTAATCTGATGAATAGCAAATGAAAAATTGCATATTTGCATTGTAAAAAATGCATTGTTCAAAAAGTACATTTAGAATAATTAATTTGCAACTCGGTAAAAATTGATTGAAATGAGTCCAAATTTGTTACTCGGGGTTTTCGCAGTCGCTGAACACGAATATCACGGCCTCCGAGGTACCTGGAGCCCAGGGTGGATACTATCTACCTCATCTCCTGGAATTTCATGTGAATTTGTAATATATTTAGTTGCAACTAATTACTCGGGGGTTTTCGGGGTCGCTGAACACGAATATCACGGTGGCAACGACCTCCGCGGTACCTGGAGCCCAGGGTGGACCTCATCTCCTGGAACTTCTTGTGAATTTTTAATATATTTAGTTGAAATTCGTTACTCGGGGGTTTTTCGGGGTCGCTGAACACGAATATCACGGCGGCAACGTTCTCCGAGGTACCTGGAGCCCAGGGTGGACACTATCTACCTCATCTCCTGGAATTATCTTGAGTATAGCGTCATTTTTAAACGAATTTGCATATGTTACTCTAAATTATTTATTTAATTATTATAATACTACCAACTTTGTCTACTGGAGCCTGAATTTTTTTTTTCAATGTGTAATTAAACAATAAATGTTTTTCATTGTATAAGTTTGTGGTATTTTTTTAAACAATAAAACATTACAAATACAATTGGAGTTTTCAGAAATTATTTTTGAAAAATATTGTTTGAATCTGCATCTTCATTATAATATATAAATAAATAATTTTGAGTAATATATGCAAATTCGTATAAAAATGATGCTATACTCAAGGTAATTCCAGGAGATGAGGTCCACCCTGGGCTCCAGGTACCTCGGAGAACGTTGTCGCCGATATGATATTCGTGTTCAGCGACCCCGAAAACCCCCGAGTAACAAATTTGGACTCATTTCAATCAATTTTTACCGAGTTGCAAATTAATTATTCTAAATGCACTTTGAACAATGCATTTTTACAATGCAAATATGCAATTTTTCATTTGCTATTCATCAGATTAGTTCACAAAATTTCCTGATGCTTACACGAATCGAATGCAAAAAACCGCATTAAAATCCGTCTTGCTGCGGAAATTTCGGAGGTTCAGTGCTTTATTTCCTCGACTACACCTGTCTTCGTCGATTTCTATGGGACAGTAGGTGACATATCGAAAATACCCAGAAATAAATCATAACGCGAGGATATATCGTCAAGACTGACGTAACGTGCGTTGGGATTTCCGTTGTAGTGTATGTACTATTTTGTCTTAAATAACGTTGTACCTCTAAAACAAAGCCATCCTGTATAGTTTGATGCTTGTGTGACATGGGTCACTATTGAACTTTATGAATAACACGATTTATGACGTCCGTGATCCCGTACGTATACAGCGCCTTAAATGGGTGCTATTATTTTACCGGAGTTTCAGAGAAATATCGCGCAGAGAGTTTTGAATAATTTCTGTTTGTTAAGTGTACGGTGGAAAGTAGATTTTATCCAAAAGACCTATTAGAAAACCCCAATAAAAACCATTTATTTTCACTCTTTAGAAAATTCAGATCTTCCCAATGACCAACAGGAAATTTTTTTATCCAAATAACAAAAATGACTAGTTAGATCTCATATAGCTCAATGAACTTGCAGTCTTTCACGCATAAAGACAAGCTGATTTGCCTCGAGTGGAACGCTCGGTCGACACTTGCGATGACTCACTTAGTCACGATTTCGGTATATACACGCATCAAATTGCAACTTTATCGTATTTTCGGCTACGCTAAATCTCGCTCGGTTCCGCTTTGTATGTGCACGTACACTAAGCATTAAGAGAACTGACTTATGGTACTTATTTTAATCACAATAATTACTGTAGGATCTATTAAGTGCGATACAATTAAGTCAGTATTAATTACATAGTGCCTATAAATCTATAATAAGCCTAGATTTTTTTATTATATATCTACTACAAACTGTTTAAAATATGTATATATATATTCAAATCAAATCATTTATTTGACTACATTATACAAAAATATTTGTCGCAAGTCTAGGGATATACAATTTATGTGTACAGACGGATTAAAATTAAAAAAAAAATACAGTAAAAAACGAACTTACATTAAAAAAAACATAAAACACACCACATTAATTAGACAACCCCAATCCAAAGCAGAAGCTGCACGGACAGGGGTTACACAGTTGAAAAAAACGCAAACAGACACAACCAAACCCTTCGACTTTGTCAGAATCGAAACCGGGATTTGAACCCGGGAATCGATAGGCAGTAAACCAGCTAACGTTTGCCACTTAACGCCCTGGCCCACTGCGCTACAAACTTACATGTAAAACAAACAATCCAAATATGCATTTGAATACAATGAATCTAAATACATTAAAAACAATTTATTAAAAAAATTGTTATTAATAAACGAAGCAAACGAATTTTCAGCTAAATAAACTGATATTAAAGATGCTTTGCTACAATATTCTTTTAAGCCTAACAAAATAAATTAATCTTGATTGTCAATTTGTTTATAAATTTTCAATTTGATCATTTATACATATCCATATACAAATAAATTATTAATTTTTTAAATATTATTTTTCAGTTAGACGACTGTTAATGAAGGGTGTTAGTCCAGACTCCTGCAATGAAGATGGCCTTACAGCATTACATCAGTGTTGTATAGATGATAATGAATCAATGTTGTTGCTGCTGTTAGAATATGGTGCTAATGTAAATGCCGAGGATAGTGAGAAATGGACGCCTTTACACGCTGCAGCAACATGTGGTCATCTGAAATTAGTTAGGTTTGTTTAAATTATGTAAAAAAAAAATTGAAGATGTTATTTTCCACATATGGCAAAAAATATCTAATAATCTTCTTGGTCTGAAATTAGAGAAGTAACATATTAATTTTAATTAAATTAATTTACTGGCAAATTTAACAGTTAAGTGGGTCGTATTTTGGTTATACACTATAAAAAAATTAAGAAATAAAAATAAAATAAATCAAGTCCTGCAAGTTTAATGTGAATTTCTTCTAATTTACCTCAAAGTCGTGACATTTAACAACAGTTTCCAAACCAAAGCCATCCCATATAGCACCAGACGTTCTATGGATGTCCGTTTCAGGTCTGTTTTATGTCCAAACATCCATGGATATAATACGGACGTTCAGTGGATGTACTACATTGCACTAGATAGGAACATCCACAAACGTCCATCCGAAAAATGTCTACTTTTTTTCCATCAACAATACATGTGAAATATAGCTATACGTTTATTTAAAACACAAGAATAAATAAATTGGTCCATAATATTATATATTGAATATATTATATTTATTTATGTATATGAGTTTTCTTCGAGGGTATATCTAGAATCACGTGGTATGCCCAACATTGTACATTCTCAGTATATTCATGGGCGTTTTACCAACGTTCTAAAGAGACACATAAAACTGTATCTAAATACTTGGATATTTATTCTACCTGATTTATTCCAATCAAATCACTTTAATTTGAAATAATTTTTAATCAATACCATCTTTAACCTGTTCTAACTAGTTTTATTTTTATTTTTATAACACTAAAAAGAGGATAAAAAATAAATTTGGTAAATAAAGTATTCATAAATGTTCACAACAGTATATATTTGTACAGTTATGGATCGTTGACGGATGTTCTAGAGGTATCCAATTTGGTGGAAACTCTACATTCTAAAAACGTCCATCGTACATCCGAAACTTCTAGATTGAAGTCCACTGAACATCGTAATATCCATTAGCGGATATTTTAAGAACGTCCTTAAAACGTCTATGTGCTATATAGGATGACTCGTGAAAATGACATGTAAGTTTATAGGTGTGAGTGATGACTGATGATGAGTAGAGATCGGGAGGTAGCGATAAATTCCAGAGACGACTTTTAGGTAGATATAATATTATATTGCAAATACCTAATTAAACATTCTTAAACTGTATGAAATGATAAAATAATTTTATGTACTATGCAAAAATCCATTTTCTTTATAAAAATGGGAACAAATTAAAGGTTTTTATCAGATAATGGACGCTATAAAAACAATTACTGCTGACCGACGCACAATGGGGCCGAGAACTTCAAAAGTTGGCAGAAATTCGAAATTTCGAAAAATGCCGTATCCAAGTTTTGTTATATGTAGGTAATAGCCATCTGTAAATACTTTATTAACACTAGACATTGTGAACTATCCGCGGTACACCAGTCTAAATTTGTGCTTCGTACGCGTTATTAATAGACGGTTTATAGAGAATAAATAATACGGTTTGTTTTTATTTGCTTATTTCTAGGTAGATTTGAAGGTGATTTTTATTTTTCCTTGACGTTATTATCCAGTGGTAAGTCTAACAATTTTTATAATATGTGACTGATTCTATTCACACACAAATATAGTAATAATTTTTTTGTTGAAGCTGTTTCTATATCAAAAATCAAGATGTATAATTTAGGAACATTATCTTTTTAGTTTAGTTCACAACATATCGGAGTAATACTGTTGATCATTAACGTTAACTAGTGAGATGAGCTTTTAGACATATAGTTAAAAACTTGCGCATTTTTGTGCCAGTTTGAACTAGCTTAAGATAAATATGAGTTACTCTTAATCAGAACATAAAACATACAATTGAATGACCCCGTGTTTACAGGGTGACAGTGTCCATAAATGAGCGACTGGCTTCCTTTTAGTGGTTTCCGTTTGTATCGTTTTGCCTTCTCTTTGCAATCCTGGACGGCATTGCTACCTCCAGATTCGAATCCACATGATCTTTCTCGATACTGTAGGTATTTTTTTAAAACTATGTCTTTGAGTTCACACCCAAGATCAATTCCTCCAGATTCTCAATAAACAGGTAAAACATCCAGGTTCATGAAAACTGACAAACCGACTGATTACTTACAGCGCAACGTTAGCGCTTGGGCATTAACCAAAGTTGAGAAGAGGGACATTTATTTAGTAATAATCATTTTATGAATGAAACAACATTATCGCCATGTAGAAATGGACGAAATGCAATAGATTTTATCTGTCGCCCTGTAAACACGAGATCTTTCAATTGCAGCCCACAAATGAGCGACTGGTTTCCTGTCAGTGGTCTCGGTTTATGTCGTTTTGCCTAAGTTGTACCCATCTTCTCAACTTAGCTACGCCGTGCTGATGAGGACCAACAAATCTGAAATACGTGTCCACGGTATATATACTGTATGAAGGTCACACCCGTGTTATATAACATCCGTCTTGAAATATACATATATGTGTCGTCCCCACTGCGCGTCACATTGGGACTGTCATTTTGAATCTTGTATTTTTGACATCAGATTCGGCATCAGCTACTCCAAAAACCCTAAAGTATCTATTTTCATGGAAATCCAACAAGTTCTTCATTTTATACCAACTTTTGATGTAGTTAGCCCCACTGTGCGACGGGCTCATTATGTCGAGTGTCCAATAGCAATTCAGTTTACACCCACTGCCCCATATTGAAAATGAATCCACTCTAAATACGTAGTGTTTAACTCTAAACACGTAGGATTTATAAAACGTCTAGTGAGTAACACGTTGATACGTATACAGTGCGAAATTAAAGACAATGGAGGTTAACTTTCTTGAAATGCCTCGTACAATTTTTGCAAAAATGCATTAATGGGCAGTATAGCAATGTTCAGGTGTCATTGGAAACGACACCAAGAAAACATTTAGCACAGCGATGTGACAGTATTAAAAAAAAAATTATTCTGAACTGAATGACAAATACGTCTGGATTAACGTGGATGAAATCACCAATTCTTGTGGCAGGAATACGTGTATATGATAGTATTACATTCACCATTACTTTCAGCTTTTTTGTATATAATGTTACTCGCCAAAATAATCACATGGTAAGATATTGTGTCATATATGCGTGAACATGTTTACGCGGTAACACATCACCTAGCGTCCACCCTGGAATTGCTACTACCTCCTAATGTCCACTGATCAGTGACAGTTTAAAAATATACCAGAAACTTTTTCCTAGTTCATTAATATGACTATCACAAATTTATAAACAAAGAAACACGTAAAATTTGTTGTAGACAATTTTATTTTATTAATCGATTTAGAATTTTTATGCTGTAAATACAAAACACAACAAAGAAACAGAGAAACTTAGTCACTGTTTATTTGGAAACATTTCACTGCAAACCATCAGAACACACTTTTTCATATCCATTTTCACCACAATGGACCTGAAAAGTGTGACATAATTTAATCACAGTTGGCAACATATAAGCTTTGAAATTAATCAGTAATGAAACGACAGTTGGGTAGTCTGCCATGTTAAAAATATAATAAAATTAGATAAATATTTATAATTGAAAGTTTCTTTCCATCCACTTTATAAATTTGAGATGTAATCGATAGACTAAAAGTAGGTAAACATATTTACAATAGATGTTTTTAATTTCGCGCGCGCTAATATTCTCTTGATTTTGACGCCGGCCTAGGGATAACAGGGGTCGAACAGGACTATTAATCTTTATCCCTGATGCTTCTCGGTAGACCCAGATTGAGCCTCGTAAAGGGTGGGCCTGTTTTCCTTGTCTAACTTCCTTACACCCTCCCGCAAATGAAGACGGTGGAGGCGATTTTGACAGAATTTCCCTGATCCTGGCTTGATGGGCCCTGTCAGCTGGGTCACCTCTTCTGGTGCTCTTCGGTTTTCGTCTTCTTTCCTCGCCGGCATATCTATACCCGCGGGGGTCATGTGTCGCGAGCGTAGAGAGACAAATGCCGCACTCCTGTTAGTGGTTTAAAGTATTTGGGATTTTTTGATTGTCGATGTGTAGGACAGCAAAAGCCGTCGTTCAGGTCGGCGCACAAAAATGTCGACGTTTTGGGCAAACCATTGTACATATTCGGCACTCCTGCGCGCCACGTTTTCCACGGCTTAGATCCTTTTGAGGGGTGTTTTGACGGCGTATCCTCAGGCCACTGAGTCGTAAATCAGCTGAGGCCGAGGTATGGATCTGATAAGCGTGGACCTGTTCCTTAGATTGGGCTAGCCATGTCTGCCCACCTTCCATCAGGTAGATTTTTGCGTGTCAGCTTGGCCTTCTCGACAATGTCTCTCAAGCCACTTCCCATGTCAGGACTCAATCCACAGTTACCTCCAGGTTTCTGATAGTATTGAGCCATTGAATGTCCTCGCCATTCATGGTAACATGTCCTGCGTGTCCTGTAGTAATCCGCGCCCATTATTGCCTAAAGAATATGCCCTTACTTTTTTCGTCGTTGATTTCCACTTTTTACCTGTTACACCATCCTTCCAGGAGGAATGCTGCTTCCTGATGATATCTGGTGACCTGCCTTGTCTGGGTCGATCTGGTTATGAGAGTGGTGTCATCTGTGTAGAGGTTCTGGGGCGTGTGGTCTATCCTTGCCAAGTCAGAAGTGAAGGTTTTTATTAGCATTAACTTATAATTATTAATTAATATTGTACCTACTACTAGTATCACTAATTATAATATAGGCAACATTTTTGTCGGAATTTGAGTGGACCTAAGAACAGTATAAAATAAGCATTTACCTAGTCAACCAAACTTGTAGTAGTTATATAACTAAATGAGATTTAAAAAAGAACTTTGTTTTATAACAAAATGTCCTACTTTCGTATTTGTGCCCACTATTTTTAACATGTTCATTATGTGGTAATATTTCTTCTTTGTTACGTAAGAATAATATGTGAAACAGTATTTACATAATATTGATAAAATAATATTTTATAAATCATATGAAACACAAATTTATAATATTTTTGTTAATTTATGTTATCAGTGCTAAGTAACGGGTTCCATATTCGACGCATACTATGGTTCTGTTAATATTACGTAAAATGTAACAAGTTTGTATAATTTACAAAAATTGTGATGTCCTGCAAATACTAGTGTTTTATCATAACTGCATAAGGATAAGATGCCTTTTTTATAAAATTTATATTGTTGATAAAGCAAACAGAAAAATTCTCATAAAATTCCTTTTAATTTTAATTTGACTACCCTGGTTTTTATTTATAAAAATTCCTGTGTCTGAAGATGTGAAGTAATTTACTTGTTCACGAAACCGGTCACACTAATATAGGGAATTTTATGAGAATTTTTCTGTTTGCTTTATCATCAATAATTACTCATATGGGATTAACCTTCCTACGTTACAAAATTTATATTGTTTATAAAAAATAATGAAATATAATAGTGATAAATAAAGCTGGCAAGTCGTGCGGTGAGACCTAGGCGTACGCATCATAATAAGCTTAACAAAAGAAATTAATTATGCTGGAGACGTTAGAAAAATTTGACTTGTCAACAACAAGTCAAGTGTTGTTGTTTGTGACCGACGGTGCCGCGACTATGCGTTTGGTAGGCCGTTCAAGAACACGGTTGTAGGTTGGTACATGTTACGTATAAAGTGCATGCTATACATCTTGTGGCATAAACTATTCAACAAGGTTTTCCAGAGGTAGATGCATTAATAGCAAGTACAAAAAAGTGTTTCTAAAATCACCTAAACGTCTTCGCGCCTTTCACAGCAAGTGTCCCGGTATTCCCAAACAACCACAGCCTATTCTTACACGTTGGGGAACATGGTTGAAGGCAGCTTTTTATTATGCTGAATATTTACAACAAATAAAAGCTGTGATACTACAATTCAATCCTGACGAGGCTGAAGCTGTTAAGGGAAGCCAGACAAAATTCGAAGATATTTCCGTTGAAACAGCTTTAAAAACTATTTACATGACGCCATAAAATAGTCACTGCAAATAGTGGACGAATTAAATCAACTGCTACACGCTATAGGTGGCGCAAGAAATGAGAGAAAAGTTTGCACGTATGTTAAAGCAAAACATCGGTTGTACCAGATTAAGACAAATTTCTGATGGTACTGATGGTGCATCTCCAGATCATTAAGACTATTTTATATATGCCTGTATTACATCAATAGATGTCGAACAGTCGTTCGCAAAATATAAGCATATTTTCTCACCACAGTGAACATCACGCACGGAGACAACCATAGAAACATACCTGATGCTGCAAAAATTGTTACAGATCTTCTCGAGTTTGTGATAACCAAGCTAGTTCATTAAGCTAGTTAAGAGGGTAAGTTGTGCATACATTGTTAGAAATTGTGACAGTTTATTGCCTGTTATTAGTTAATTTCTTTTATTACTCTTATTATGATGCGTACGCCTATGTCCCGCCGTACACTTCTGCCAGCTCTAGTGGTAAATGTTATATGCATGTTTTTTGGAACCGGAACACAATACATTTATATGCAACTTGACCTAAACAACAGTATATTTTTTGCAGTCTGTCAGTTTCTGTTTTCTTTAACTGCCATTAGTTTTGGTGCGCGTTTAATATTTGTTCAATTCGTTTAAATCTACTTAATATGCTTAGAAATGGATATTTAGATTTATCCTATAGAAAAAACGCAGAAGAATTGTTGACGCTGTCGAATGAGTTTAGGCTATCGTTATCAACAAAGAAAAAAACAATTTCATGTATAGATATGAGATTGGTAGTATTACTGGAAACTCCAGTGACAAGCTGAAATAATTCCTCTCTACACACTGTTTGTAATGAACTAAATCCACTTCAATACAGCGAAATACAATTTTCTTTAAATGAAATAACCGTACTTAACAAATCTTACAAAATATGTTACTGAACGTAGTGTTGAAAATAACCTAAAATGTAAAAGTACATTACAAAATGATTTAAAAATGTGGAGAAATAAATATTTACCAAGTCATTCCGCAGTCAATGATATTGCAAATTTTAAAGGCAAACTTGCCTGAACTGTGATTACCCAAGGATCTTCAAACCCTCTTGAATACCCCAAGAGTTGTTAAGACTATTTATGTTGAACCAGGTTCCTATATGCATATAGGTTTACGAGAAGAACTATGTAATTAGTGTTAAAAAAATGAGGCATGGTATCTCATATTCCACTCAACTATATGCACCTTTAATTCGATTTATTATTAATACAGCCGATTAACACACCTCGTTTAATAACAAGAAATATTTATTTAGCAAAACTCTTTATATAGAACACCAGACATATTTAAAAACAAACTCATTCATCCTTCTCCTTTTAATGACATGACATTAATGCAGTCAGTGCTGCCAATTCATTTTTTCTTACACCCAAATATTTATACGTGTCTATATATAAATAAAGATCATAACATTAAAAATTATTACCAAATTATATCGGTTTCTTGCATAACAATAATTATTAATTCTTGATTCTGAATTCACTTGATTTATTTTTGACCAACCCTACCTCGCTAAAAGTATTTATGTTAGGGAATAGTTTAATCTATGATCTGTGCTAGGCCTACAGCTATATTCCGACATCTGCTGCCGCCATGTTTCTGATCTGAGCTTCTTGGCGTATACTTTCATAACGAAAAGTAGATCTTTAAAATGTTCCTTAAATGCTTCCCTAAAAATCGCCTTTTAATTTGAAAAATTTATATTTTAAGCAGTGACCCTACCATCGATTGTGTACCTCAAAATTGTGGAGAAAAAAACAAATTTAATTTTTATTAATTAAATTATTATTAAAATTTTAATACTTTGGAGGGCCCATTTGTTTTGTATAGGTATTTTGTGTAAGTTTACAGTAAAAATGTCTCTGTCAGTATAATTTCACCTCTTTCTCCTGCAAATGTGTATGTTTACAATTTTCAATGCTGTAGAATATGTGTGGACTCCATTTTATTTCATAATCATAATCAAAGTGTAACCACACCCATTTTATGTACACAGGATTAAAACAAATCACTGCATCGTATATAAAATATAAACGGCTTCATATATAAATAAAAATAAAACATTGATGGATATAACTGTTATTGGACTAATTTACAAAAATATTATAATACATTTATAACAACTATCATTGTGTTGAATAAATATTTAGAAACAGTAAGTACCAAAGTTACGAAGATAGCATATAGCTATAAGTACTGACATTAGTCAGAGGTGGTACACCACGTGGACTCTACATTTGACATAATTGTTACCTACTGGGGAACATGTATCTAATGATTATATCACGTAAATGCAAGAACTAGGTAACTCAAATTTCTTGAATTTGAGTTAAAGCTAAAAAGAGACTTATGCGTTTTTCCATAACTGCATTTGTGATTCAAAATAAAAGATAATAGGTATATTTATTTTTATGTTTATGACTTGGTTTCTAATTAGTTTTTGCATGTAAACAAAATAAATAAAAGAAATATATTTTTTAAATTTTTTTTATCAAAAAAAAAAATTAAGGTGCAGTTACCTACTTTTAACTTCTTTTTTACATTTGACGATACATGCCTCTAGTTCATTTCTAAAAGTTATCCACTTTATACATTAAATATTATATAGTATTTAATATCCGGTCACATAGATAACTCAATATAAAAATTTTGAGTTACCTAATTCTTGCATTCGGGTGGCGATATAATAGGTACAAGATTTCGTTGACTGGGTATTTTATAATATACCTCTTGAACTCATTGAACATGTATATTTTCTATAAATTTTAATAATATTCGTCTTGATCACCTGGTGGTTAAAGACAATTTAAGTACTGCCAATTTTTATACAGAAATTATTATTGCAGTAACGTTTATAATTTTATTTTTATGTTAAAATCACATCTTTTTTATTTTAACGTCAAGGATCTGCTACAAAATCAAACACTGAAACCTTTTTTACATACAAATGTCACAAAATCAGCACTTTACAGAAGACAATTATATAAAAACATTATAACAGATGTTTGCCTCAAGTGGTTGGAATTTCGTGTAGTTGATAGACAGAACCAATTTAGGTGTAACATTTTTCCAAAACCTAATATTTATTTTTAAATTACCTGCAGTATTTATTGACAGTAAGTTAAGAATAACTAACGTAGCAAAAATTTGCTAGCTAATAATTACTGATCAATTGCTCACAAATCGAATCGCCAACGGTATTCTTACATGAAATGAAGTATAACCTCAATTTTGATATATGAGACATTTTTAAAAATTACCCAATGTTTGCCAGTGAGTAACTGAAAATACTTGAAATATTTAAGAAACCTTTATAATTTTCATCACACACTAGTTTTTTTTTAAGTATTAATTAGCCACACTATATAGGATATCTAAAAACTGATTAGTAATAAATAAGTTAGATTAAGACATACTTAAGTATAATAGACTTACAAACTTATTCAATAAATCAAGGTCCTTTTTTTAGAATCCTTATATCACGTGGAGCCAATTTACTAGCAGTCAATGCCGATGGAAATATGCCCTACGATATATGTGAAGATGAGTCTGCATTAGATTATATTGAAAGTGAAATGGCTAAACGGGGAGTTACACAACAACTTATAGATGAAACAAGAGCAGCTACAGAAAGGCAAATGCTCATTGATATGAAAAAACTCGTAGCTAATGGTGGCAACTTAGAATGTCATGATAGTCAAGGTGCAACTCCAGTGAGTAAATTAAGTATATATTTATACCAGGAGTGGCAAATGAATGTGGTGGTTCTTAGAAGATGAAATGAGGCTGAATGCAAGAAGTTTGTATTACTTGAGCTTCAAGCTGTTTATTTCGCCAGTGCAAATATGTAATTGAAACAGCACATCAATTAGAACAATTGATGCAGTTTTATTCCGATGAGATGTATAATTTCCGTTCCAGAATAGATCTAGAATCACATGTATTAAAATATTCTTTTTTTAAAAAGTACTAACATATAAATTGTATTATACTACAGCTTTCCAAGTGAAAATGTTTTCTTTTTCATTCCAAGTTCTTCGTAAATCGTCATGTTCAATTGCTGCGCCCTTTATTAATTTCTAATAAATAACAAAAAAAAAAACAATATCTAAATCTCGTATAACAATTACTTCACTGTATTTTATGTAATAAATAATTTTGTTATCCTAAACTATAAAACTGTTTAACAATAATCACCCTTTATTGATAAAAATGTTCATAACAAGCTAGACTGGTAAAAACTTTTGCCAATATATTTAGATTTTATCTGATACGTCTATTATTTCAACAATCACCACCAATACCATTGCATATAAAAACGCAGCTATTCTCACTGATATTAATAAGACTTGTTACCCGTTGCTATGAAAACACAGTTGCTTTCCAAAAATGCAACTAGATTTTCGCCTATACTAATAATCGTCATCAGAATTAACAAAATTTATTAACTTATTCTCTCTCTTTTGGATGAAAAGAGCTTTAGGATAAGATAAAGCGTTGTACAATATTCGATCGTTATAGGTTTAACATGCTCACATGGATAACTGAGCTCGCTATCGCTCTCAGTTAACTTCCATGCTCACTTTTGCTAGTTCAGTTAACTTCCATGCTCATATGTTAAACCATATAACGGTCTTAAATGTAATATACTATCACAGGAAATATATAAATAATAGTATTAATTATTATTTCTTGAATTACTTAGGATACACTTTTATTAAATTATACTTTATACCGTATTTTAATTTTCCTTTGCAGTTACATATAGCAGCTGCAAACGGATACATCTCGGTCGTAGAATTTCTTCTCGAGCATGGAGTAAGGACAGATGTAAAAGATAAAGATGATTGGCAGCCATCTCATGCAGCTGCATGTTGGGGACATGTATGAAGATAAGATATATTTATTATTGCCTTTCTATAAATTTACCTTTATATTTCAGTTGGAAGTTTTGGAGTTATTAGCACAGTATGGGGCAAATTTGAACGCAAAAAATAAACATGATGAAACACCTTCTGGTAAGTAACCTCAATCGTTTATTTTATGCAATACAAATTATTATTATATAAAATTTGCGTACAAACGATTAATGTAGCATTCTTGAGTGTTCTACAGTTGGTTAATGACACATTTATGAACAAATATGTACAACTTTCATATTTACTTATTAGAAATTTTATATCATGTTTACACTTCATCATAGGAATGTATATTATGTCATTAATTACTGACAAACACTCAATAATATGAAAAATAGTAGATATTTTTTTTTTGCTTTAATTGAATGAAAAAAGTATTTACAGTATGTCTGCAGATGAGGTTTACAGGAGGTGAAATTACAAAAAATTTAACTTTTTGAGAAAAAGTTATTCTACATAAAAGTTTTTGCTTTCCTAAAAAATACGATTCACATTTTGAGAAACTTTATATTTCTTATACAGGGTACTCAAAAATTGCAAAAACTTGAAATTCACTTACGCGTTAATTGGCCTTATCTTTAATTTTGGAACAAAATGTTGAAAAAAATTGTGTCAAATTCTATAGACAGTCAATATTCAAAATTTCAACTGAACATTGGAATATCTGTGAAGAGGATTTTTAGTAAATATCGTTAGTGAGTTTTGGCCACCTTTTCTATTTAGCTAATTAGTGCGTAAATATCAGATAAACAATTCTGAATTTAAGAAATACCTAACAATGTAACAAAAATAATATTTAAGTAAATCAACACCACTACACTTATGAAAAATCGCCAGTGGCGTAACTTTGATTATGCATATGTATGTGTCTACATAATTATTATTATTTATTTAAATTTTATGTTACCTATACAATTAAAATATATAGTAATAATTAATTATATTTATTAGTTGTCTATAAATCCAACATCGATTTTGTAAATTAATATTTTTTTTCCGTGTTTTCATTTGTGCAAAATGTGATATTAAATCTGACATATCAATATTCGCGGCCGTTACAGACTCAATGGAAAGTATTGCTAAATCATCTAATCTATTTTGAGTCATACTGTGTACGGAAAAATCGGGTTCTTGCGAGTAAAAAGTTAGTAGCTTTCCAAAAAATATATTTCGGCTTTATGAATCCTCAGTTTACAAATCTACAAATATAAAACGGCGATTAACCGGGAACAATCTAAACTTAGATATGGAAATAAACTAATTAATAAATTAGGTTTACATCTTTACATTACGTAATAAAAATTATTAAACACTTACCTAGTACCAAGCCCACTAATCTTATTTTGTAACACAAAATTTGTTAGATAAAAACTCTAAGGCTACTATATTCGTTTACTAGGGTTACAAATACACAAAACTATTCACATCTTAATTTATCGCTATCAAAAAGAATTATCCAAAAAACAGAAAGTATAAAATGGTATTGCTAGCGGCATCTAATAAGAATCGGTAGAATCGCATTGGGCTCGCTTCCTCAGTACAGAAATCAACCTCGGTTCTTTAACCAGTGCGCGCGGAATGATAAATTCAAATAAGACAAATAAATATCTACCCAGATAGGTGAACTTTGTTACAACTGTTTCTTAAATATTTTTTTATTATCTTTAATTTGGAGAAACTCCTTTCAGCGCTAGCAACAGTGACGGGAAGGGTTAAAAATAACAATAAGACAGTGATAGTCTGATCAAAAGAGGAGGCTAATGTAGCGTTTTCTATTAATAAAAATTCGGCAAATTCAAAAATTGTTTTAAAATCTTTCAATTTGTCACAAATTACTTAAACGGTTATTTCTTGAAATAGATAATTCAATGCCGAATGATTCAGATATGTCTTTATAAAATTTTTATAACTCGTCGCCTTTTTCCTAAGATTTCCTGTTGTGTTAAATTGCAAAAATTTTTAGGTAATAAAAAATTAAATTTGTTTACAATATGTAAATGAGATTGAAATCTATTATTTAATTGTGTATGTATAATATCTATTACTCTGTAAAATATATTTACTTTAAAATTATCCTCTTCATCTGTAATCCGATGATCTATACATAGTTCATCATAATGTTTAACTTTAGGTTGCCTTTTCTTTTTTAACTCTGGGTTAACCCCCCCCCCCATTGGTTTGCAATATTTATTGCTTCAAATTTTATTTTTTTCAAAATTATTTCCTGTTTCACTAAGAAATGCATGTTTTTTTCAATTAAACTACAAATGTCAATTAAATCAACATTTATGTTTTGGGACATTTTGGACACAAAATTTAACTCATTAAAAATTTGTTCTAAACAAACACAAATTAAAATAAAATAAAAATGTTCAATGTTATTTAAAATGCTGTTTGCATCATCACGTTCATCTTTTTTTGTAGATGTTAATATTATCTTATTAAGGTACATTACAATATCTTTATAACCTAACTTGATAGCTGTTAACGACTTAATTCGGTCAGCCTACCAAGTTGGATTTAATCTTCTTAATTTAATATTTGAATTTTCATTAAAAGTTGACCATAAATTTCATCTCACAATACTTGTTCCAAAAAAATTATATATGCTTTGAATTATTAAAAAAAAAAAAAGAATCTATTTCTTTAATTCCATTTACTGCGTCATTTATCGCCAGATTTAAATTGTGAGCAGCACAGTGAATGAATATGACAGTCTTTTCAATATCTTGAACTCTTTTTTGTACTCCTGAATATGCACCACTCATGACAGGACAGTCTTGTCCTCGACATTTATGTAAATCTAGTCCAAAATTTTCCAGCGACTGTGTAATAGTTTCAGTTAAACCTTCAGCTGATTGAGAATCAACTTTAGTAAAGCCAAGGAAGCTTTCTTTAACTAAAATTGTTTGCACTACGGAATTTTCATCTTTTATCTATTGCACATATCTTATTACTTGACTAAGTTGGGCAATTTTACCAATGTCTTGAGGGGTATCCATAATAATCGTAAAAAACGGCGCCGCTTTAATTTCATCGACAATCGTTTTCTTTAATCTTGTGCCCAATGTACTTATTATTTCATTTTGAATCTGAGCTGAAAGATATTTATGAGAACCTTTGGGTAAAGAAATTATATGCCTTAATATATCATCATATTTAGCCAACAAATGAACGGTGGATAAAAAAGTTACCATTATAATTATCATCGTCAGTGACGTCTTCGCGATGCCCACGAAATGCTAACATATTTTTCGTTAACATTAATGTTAAAAAGTCTCTGAAGAACTTGTGTCGAAAAAATCAGTTTCATATTTAATTAATTTTTCCTTATCATTACTTAAAGTCTTTTTTCTTTTCCATATTTCATAAATAAAACAACAATTAATATGTGAATGTGATAATGAGTGGTCTTTATTTTTTGTTGATAATCCCTGCCAATCAGAAATGCCATTTTTTCGACCAATTATTTCTCATGGATGAAAATAACCAACATGGTTGACAATATACACAATTTTTAATGTTTGAGTAACATAAACCAAATGTTATTATTTTTATAAAAATGTTGTTCGGAAAAGCTCCTATTTTTATTATCTTTGGGATATAGACCCTTGGGTCTGCAAAGATCATTATTTATTATCAAATTTCGCACTAAATCGTTATCTAAAATATCGATGTTATTGAAATTAGCAAAATCTGTTGGATTTACCTTGTTAAAAAATCGTAGCCGTCGTTGTCAGCACTGCCAGCAGCGTTAACTGTAGTAGTCAACAATGAATCATCATAGGAATCGTCAATTTGCTCATTTTCAATCGAGGCGCTGAAAAAAGTTTTCATTTTCCTTATGGTAGTTTTCATTTGAATGATTTGATTCACTTGATGCTGGTGCTGCTGCATGTTCGCCCATTTCATTTTGATTTTTTTCAATTTCTTCTTGTTGGGTTGAAGTAGATGTAGATGTAGATGGACACATAAATGATGTTATTTTGTTATATTTTTTAATGTATTCTTGTTGCTTTCTTTTGCGCTTCTTTGCCGCTCCGCTGGTCATACTTAAGGAGCTTGGATTAGGAGTCTAACTCATTTTCTTGCTGAAAAATTAACATAATTTTTTAATATCTGAATTCGAATTAATCGAATTTAATTAATTTTAAGCTTAATTTGTTTTATGGCAACTCTTGAAAATCATTAACACAAAAAAATTATGCATAATTTAAATAAAAAATTAAATAAAATTTTCGCTTTTCATTAATCACACCGTATTTTATTTTAGAAAATAGGTATATTTTTTTTTTCATTCTTCATAATTATATAATTATTTTGTGATTATTTATAATAATTAAAACTTACCTTTTTAAAGTTTTGATTCCTACACAACACAAATAAAATTTTGATTTTATTTTAAGGTGTCCAAGGCACTTTTACTTTTGCACTTTTGTTTTCTATTTTAATTTTAAATAATGGGTCTCATGCAAGTTAATTCTTTTTATATGTTCCCCCCTCCCTTTTTTGTAAAATTATTAAATAAACAAAGCCTGCCTTACCTTCTTGTTAGAACTGAAAAAAATTGCATCCAAGTTCGACGGCAATAAATAATTTAATATACGCGACGCGGCTAACTATTTAAAAGAAAAAAAATACACGTGTTGCTTCGGCCGTCGGCGTCTTAAAACTAAGTAAAATATCTCGGCATATCTGCCATGGAATTAATGTCGGATGTCGGGAAGGATTTATTATGTTTTACAATGAAATACTTAAATAGTGCGTCTTTTCTTTTCTCTATTTTGTTTTGAACTTCAACTAGTTAAACTACATATCATTCCTTCATTTAATTAAATTAAAATGTTATATGCAGAGAACACGTGCGGGTAATTGTGGCATAAATTTGTTGATGTCGGTACAGAGATCTAAGAAATATAAAAAACATAAAATCAAAAATCACCGTCATTGAATGATACCGCCCGGCGCAGGTGTGGTGTGAGAGTAGGACAAAACACAAACATGGACCGCTCTACGGCTGTGTTGTTTTTAAATTTCTTAAACTCCGCAAATCGCAACGAAATGCACCTCTCCTCTTGGATATAGTGGGCATAAAAAAAACGTCGGCTTGTTTGATAGCGATAAAGACATTAAAGATGCCGACCCCGAAGTTTCTTTCATTCTACTATAATTGCGACGAGGATAATTTTTTTATAATAATGGTTAGTAACGCATTGGCCATCGGCCCTCATTAGACCATTCCATAGAGATAAACAATAAACATAAAAAATCGAGATTTTTTAGCAAAGCAGAAATATTTATGTAGAATAATTATTTTAGCAATTTCACCTCGGTTAAACACCATCCGCGGATATACTGTATATGCACTCAATTACTTATGAAAATATGAATAACAAATGGACTCGAACAATTATTATAAAAAATTTGGCAACATTGAAAAGTTTCCAAACAAATCAAATTCATGACTCTATTACAGTAACAGCATGTCAGAGCTGTTAATTCTACGTGTTGTGTTTATATTTATTAAATATTTATTAGTAGAGATCAGATAGTACGATAAATGACATCAATTCCAGGGTTGCCTCTAGGTGATAAAAAGATAGTTTTGAAAAAATAGCTAGATAGATGTTTAAGTAAAGCATAAACTGACAAAACTAAAGAGTCCTTATAACTCATAAAGGGATGTAGATATCGAAAAAGTAAATGAAAAAACACCCTCACACCCTTTGTCAGGTTTAGCAGCTTACTATCCTAAGCAAAAGTCTCAGTCCGTTTGGACGAAGAACAAAAAAGTTTAAAAAAAAAATCTTTACAAGATCGAGTAGATGTTAAGTATGTAAAAGCATAAACTGACAGACTAAAAAGTTCTTATAACTCATGAAGGATATCAAAAAAATAAATGAAAAAACGCCCCCACATCGTCTGTCGACTTTAGCAGCCTACTATTTTCTACAAAAGTCCCAGTCCCTTTGGACGAAATACAAAAAAGTTTCGAGAAAAATTCTTTAAAAGCGAATAGATGTAACATGTAAAGCATAAACCGACAAAACCAAAAGTCCTTATAACTAGAGCTGGCAAATAGGTCTGCAAGTCACGGGCGATGCCAGATAGAGAAATACACAAATATGTAAGCGAGACTTGTTTACTATTTTAGCAAAGACTAACATTTGATTTTAGTCTATTGTTATGCCACGTGATGTGTACAACATAATTTATTCCTCTCCGTTGTATTGTTGATAATTTTATTTGTTTTATTTTATTCTTGATATTAATTTAATAATAAAGTATATCAGACCTACCAAAGGGTAAAAAACGGTCATAGACTAACAAAGTGAATAAATTTATCAGTGAAATCCCAGATTTATTCTACAATGGTGCTATAATAATTTGTAAGGTGTACGAGACAGACCTGATATGTTGGGACAAACGTAATTATAAACGTTACATAAATTTTGTGCAACAAAACTAAAAAAAATTGCGTGCCTTCAACAACACAGTTTATGTTCGATTTACTCTTAATGCTGATTGCCTGTGATGTTCCGCTGCACATACTTGATAAACAACGATTTCAGGAGTTCTGGAATAAATACAATCCCAAGGTGACGTTACCAAGTCGCACAACTTTGCATAACTATGTACCAACTGTAAGCGAAGACATTGTAAATAAGATCAAATGTGTACTAAAAAATACACGGCTGTGGTTAAGTGTTGACGAGACGACAGATTGTAAACAAATTCTATTTTAAATGTTATAGTACGTGTACTGGACCCTCTTAAACCGACATTTTCACTGTTACTAGCTAGCAAATGACTAACTGAGTGTCCTGGCCAAACAATTACGCAGGTGGTGCTCAAGACGTTAGAAAAATTGGACCTGTCAAAAAGTCAAGTGTTGATGTTTGTGGCCGATGGTGCCGCTGCAATGTGTTTGGTAGACCATTCTCTTCAAGAACATGGTTGTAGGTTGGTACATGTTACGTGTAAAGTGCATGCTTTACACCTCGTGGCAGAGACAAGTGTCCCGGTATTCCCGAACCACCACAGCCGATTCTTACACATTGGGGAACATGGTTGAATGCAGCTTTTTATTATGCTGATTATTTACAACAAATAAAATCTGTGTTGCTACAATTCAATTCAGACGAGGCTGCAGCTATTAAATAAAGCCAGACAAAATTCGAAGATGTATATTATGTTGAAACAGCTTTAAAAACTATTCATAAGCACTATAAAGAATGACGCCATACAAAACTTACAAAACAGTGCGTTGTCGTTAGCGGAGTCACTGCAAATAGTGGACGCAGTAAGTCGACTACTACACTCTCTAGGTGAAGCAAAAAAAATGCCTGTTGGAGAAAAGTTTGCACGTGTTAAAGCAAGACACCAGTTTTACCAGATTAAAATAAATTTGTGATGGTACTGATGGTGCACCTGCAGATCCGTTAAGTGAGTGCAAAGACTATTTTAAGTATGCTTATATTACATCAATAGATGTCGAACGGTCGTTCTCAAAATATAGGTATATTTTTTTTACCACATCCGTTAAGTGAGTGCAAAGACTATTTTAAGTATGCTTATATTACATCAATAGATGTCGAACGGTCGTTCTCAAAATATAGGTATATTTTTTTACCACATCGAACATTACTCTCGGAGACAACCATAGAAACATACATGATGCTGCAAAGTTTTTACAGATCTTTTCCAGCTTGTGATAACCAAGCTAGTTAAGAGGGTAAGTTGTGCATACATTGTTATAAATTGTAACAGTTTATTGCTTTTATTGCTAGTTAATTTCTTTTATTACACTTATCATGATGCGTACGCCTATGTCCTGCGACGCATTTTTGCCAACTCTATTTATTAGTTATATAAAAGTAGGTACTATATTAATTAATAATTATAATTTAATGCCGTTGTAGAATAAAATCATCTATTATTTGTAAATATATGGTTATGTTTTCACTTCATTGATTGTAGCGTTATTTGTAATTTTATCGATCCCCAATAATAAATATTAAAAACTTTCCTTTACGCTACCAAAATAAAGCGGCAGCTTCCCAGGTGTTTTCCATGCAAAGTGCCACCTCGTAGGTACTGTAGTGCTGTGCCACCAACCAGATAGTAATATGTACCATAAATTTATACAAATATGGTAACATTTAATTATTATATTTCATATTTTGATATTTTATTATTCACGTATATAAATAAAAAGTTATAATTGAATAAATTTCCATCAAATCTTTTATCAGTTCCGTGCTGCTCTTTATCACTTATTACCCAGCTGCCGCGGCCAGAATAATCGATTATATTCCAAATCATGCAAAGAAACACAACTATTTTATTTCATATTTTATGAAATACTTTGATATATATTTCAACACAACAAACCTACCCAACCTGCACCTCATATCAGCTTTATTTGGAAACTGTTAAGTGTTCCAACTAAATTATATCACAATTTTCGGTTCATTACCATAGTTTATATTTTAGCTGAATAGTCTCGTGTTTTAGATATATGCGAAGACCTAGAAATAAAAGAAAGAATATTAGAGTTAAGAACTGAACAGGAAATAAAGAAACAAGCAGAAGCTAAACGGAAAGTTAGGAGGTCACAAAGTAATACTAGAACACAATCGGTTAGACGAACATCTTTACGGGACAAAGGATTAACTGCCAGGAGAGATGCTGTTGAAGAAGCAAGATTAAGACTGCAAGCCGAAAGTAATGTAAGTTATTTATTTTAATATATTATTCTTTGGACAATAGTATTACTTTTTTGATATTTTTAATTAATGTGTATATAGGATATCCACTTTTAAGTACCAATACTTCGACAATCGAGAAGAGACCCCATTTTAAGAAAGAAAAAAGTGTTTCAGTAAACTTAAATTGTATTTCGTTCTGTTTCAGAGATACGGAATGTTGATTTTTTTTTTTTTTTTTTTTTTTAATTAATAAGATATGTTGACATTTTTTTTTAATAAAATGGTGTCCTCTCTCGATTGTCGAAGTCTTGGTACTTAAGAGTGAGACAGCCTGTATAAGAGCAGTATACTATACTCTTGCATTTAGCTGAATATATATTAAAGAAATAATGGAGGATGAATGACACTAAAAAGTAAATTTGTCTAGTATATGCAATGATACGAATGTGAACGTTTGCATGTGATTCAGTAGTTACCAAACAGTATTTCTAAAAAAGTTTATGGAATTATAAACAATTCATTTCAATTTGCAGTTTTACTATTACAGTATATTACTGCCGTTGTCATTACATGTTTGTATTAGGTGTTTTCTTTCTACCACCAATCTCAGCTAATCTAAGTTGTTTTACAATTACACTGCATAAATTCATTTGCTTTAACCTCCATAACCGTAAAACTGCTTAGATTAACTTGGCAAGAACGCATCTATTGTAATAATGACATTAACAGTTCTTTATTGATTATATGTAAATAAATACATATAGAACCAAAAGCCATACACTGAACTCCTTCAGCTAGGTTATAATAATTACATTTATCTATGTATAATATGTCAATAAAAGACGGTGTTATGAGTAGAGATCAAGAAATAGGTTAATTCCAGGATGCTAGGTGATGTGTCACCCCTTAAATATGTTTATGCATATATGACACAATATTTACACTGGTTATTTTGGTGAGTTCAGTAACATCCAAAGTAATATAAAGAGGGCTGAAAGTATTGATGAATGTAGATTAGCCATCACAAGAGTAAAACTATATTTGTCTATAGTTATTTATTTGTGGCATCCTATAATGTTTCTTATCTTCTTTGGATATTAAACCACTGTCCTATAAATTATTTAAAAAAAATTTGTTAAATAAACCTCTGCGCCAAAAGGATTAGTTTATGAAAATATATGAACAGAAAACTGTCATGTTTGACATTGCCAAAAAAGACAATCTTTTAACAAAGAATTTTTCTCTAATTTTAAGAACAGAATCAAAAAAATATTCCGAAACATCAATTTTAAATCATCTAAAATATTTGACATTTATGTTTCATTATCAGGTTAATATTTTTTAGATACGAGACATTTCTGGGTAAGTAGAAATTTTTTTTTTCAAAAACCTACTTCTGACTAATTCTTTTGACGCAATTTTTTTTTAAATAATTTATAGGACAGTAGCCCAAATAAGGTGAGAAGTTAAAAGATTATTACTAATATTAATACACCCACTAAAACATTTGCCACTTTCCAGCCGCAAGCATTGGTGGTGTTTCAGTTTAGAATAATTTTTTTGTTTAATATTGTCACATCTCTGTGATAAATATTTTTTTCTTAGTGGCATTTATGATGACACCTGAACAATGTTGTACTGCCCACTGAAACATTAGCAAAAATTGAATGAAACTATTTAAAAAAGTTTTCCTCCATTGTCTTTAATTTTGCATTGTTTACGTATCTACGTGTTATTCACATAGATGTTTTATAAATACTACGTATTTAGAGTGTATTCCAATGACTTTGAAGTCATTGATGTATTCATTTTCAACATGGGGCACTAGGCTTAAATATGAATTGCTATTGGACACTCAACAATAAGGAGCCCTGTCGGTCAGTAAGTAATTGTTTTTTATGGCTGCAAGTCGTCCAATTACCTGATAAAAACCTTTAATATTGTGTTCCCATTTTTATTAAGAAAACAGATTTATTGCATAGTACATAAGAATATTTTATCATTTTATATTATTTGGGAATGTTTCATTAGGTGTTTATAATATATCTATATAAAAGTTGTTTCTAGAATTTATGCCTACCTCCCGATTTCTAGTAATGAGATCCAAAAGATAGTAAATGTAAAATAAAAATTTACAAAAATTATACAGTTAAAGAGATAGACTTTTGTAAGAAAAATAATAAATTAGTTATTTGAGTATTAAGTAAGCATCTTTTCAAACCTAATATGATAACAAAGTATACGAGCCCTAACAACTATATGTTGGAACAAACTGTAATTTTTCAAAATGTGCTTACTTAAATACGTATGATGATTCTTCTTTAAATTTTAAAGCTGCAACATATTTGGTTTCATTTTAACTTAGATTTTCTCAAATTTAATTTGTTTGTTTTTTATGGCCCTTAGTTCAATTATTTAATGTTGAAATATGCTGACAAATATATATTGGAACAAGTATAAATGGTGTTTAGTATTTAAGGTACCAATGAGTATCTAATACATGTACAAGTTGCGTTAACACAATACAGTGGGTGCTTTGACTTGACAACTCAGAACTCAAATGTCACTCGCAGTTTATATTGTTTTTATATTGTTGTAGCCAGTATCTCGTTAACTTTTTGAAAAAAATGGGACCAGGTAAAGCTACTGATAAAAAATTGCGTGAAATTTTCCGGCGATACCATACTGGCAATACAATGCGTGATATTTCACGAGAATTATCTGTAGCAAAAACCACTGTTTATAATGTAATTAAAAAATATGGTGAAAATGGAATTATTGACGTTTGCGGCGCAAAAGTTCGGGAAGGTCCAAAACTGTCTCTGAAAGAAATTTAAGCCAGTTAGTTCAAGTTTGCAATTCAGAAAGAAGAAGTATGTTGAAACAGATCACTGCATGTTGGAATCAGGAATCTGGATTGAGCGTTTCTCGAGAAACTTGCAAAAAAATATATTCACAAGTGTGGCCTCAGCTTTTATAAGGTACTTATGTGAATTTTCCTATACCTGACCATGTTGAATTTTGTAGGCTAAGAAAAGACCACGCTCAACTAAAACTCAAAAGCAAGTACGGCATACTTGGGCAAAATCTAAGCTTTCATGGACTGAAAAAAATTGGCAAAAAGTTATTTTTAGCGACGAATCCGAATTCTACGTGTGCGTGGGAGACTACCCCAAAATGGTATTTAGGTATAAGAAAGAAGCACTTCATAATGCCTGCCTTAAAAGGACTGTAAAATTTCCCAAAGGTGATATGGTTTGGGGAGGTTTGTCTGCAAAGTTTCTAACCCTTTTGCAGATTCCTGTTTCTACGTGCAGTGATCTCTCTCAACGTACTTCTTCTTGAATTGCAAACTTTAACTAACTACCTTAAATTTCTTTCGGAGACAGTTTAGGACCTTCTCGAACTTTTGCACCGTGAACGTCAATATTTCCACTTTCACTATTACATTTTAAACAGTGGTCTTTGCTACAAATAATACACGTGAAATGTCATGGATTGTCTTGCCAGTATGGTATTGTTGGATAATAATTTCACACTTTATTGAAGAAATAATTCCCTCCCGTTACAATACAAAAACGAAAAGCACAACGTCATTCATTCTTATTGAAACCCATCGGAGGTTCAAAAAACACGAATATATTATTTAAAAAAATGTTTTAATTATATAATTTAAAATTGGAACATTTGTCATTTTTATTGTGACATTTTAAATTGATTGATTGTAACTTTGGGAACCACAGTGACATTCAATAACATCTGACCTAACCTATATAATCCCATTCTTTTATATATTTTAAAAATCTTACATTTTATTTGCTTCATATTATGCATTTTTAAAAAAAAATAATTAATTATTTATGTGTTGCATAACCATCATTTCATACCTAATATGATAATAATAAACTACAAGAGGTTTCTGTTTTTGTAATGTAACTAGTGATGGGTAAATTCCTGAGAATAAAACATTGATGAATATTTCCAAAAAACTTACCAAAAAATTCGCGATGAAACTCTTGATATAAGTTTTTTTAAATTTAGACATTCAGACAAACATAATTTTCCTAAACAATGCTCAAGAAATAATAAAGCAGCAATGAGCACCCACTGACTTCAGTGAATCAGGTGAGACCATAGAGAAACCAGATAAGAGGGCTTCTTTCTGTATAATTATTTGGAACGCGCGATATTCTTGCCATCTGTTGTTCGTCTGGCAAGAGTCAGAAAGAATCGTACATTAAAAAAAGAAATCTGCAGGACAGCAGATTTCTGGCACAAATAGTTTTCCTACTACTCAATAGATGACGCTATACGAACCTGGTTGCATAAAAATGGCGCGTTTTAAATCTGATAATAAATATTGATGGATTTATGTAGCAAAAATTACTATTCACTTTAACATTTATACTAGGAATATCGACGTTCAAATGGTTTTTAATTATCTACATATCAAAAGTCACCGAATGTACCGACATTATTAGTGTAAGTGTTAAATTGAATAGTAATTTCTGACTACATATATCCAACAACCTTGAACAGGTTGCCCTATTTTTAAAATATTGATATACTTATACCTACCCACCTTTAGCATGAGGATACAAAAGGATATTCACATTATGATATCAGCTCAAGCAAGTATTAATTTTTCAAATACTTAATCACATTTTGTATGTATATAGTCTAACAAAACAGTAACAAATATTGTGTATTAAAATGCAAAAAAATAAAAATACTTACCTACTTACGTTTTACTTTTAATATCTCATAACTTATCGTCTTTTAGATTTATTGGATTCAATAAACCTTGTAACACATAAGTATAAGATCCTTTTTTACATGGGCCTACCTGACTTACGAACCACTAGATGATTTAGTCTAGTCACATTTGTTTACTCCACTATATGAATAATTCACTCAGTTGTTCAAGCCAGGTTGGCTTTTTTAAATGTACATTTAGTAGTATGTGTATTAATGGACATAACTAAAAAATAATAATATATTTAAATCTCATACGAGATAGTTACATGTGTTTCGAACTATTTGGTTCTCATCAGTACGATGTACTACTGAAAATACGCTATTCTTTTACTTTCATTAAATGATCAGACTTTTCGGTTCAATTGGAATATTTATATGTAGAGACATGTATTTTATAAAAATTTATTGCCAGCTAATAATTGTTAGAAACTAACGACACTTACTAATGGTAGTACTAAACTGAAAAACTTCAGTAGAATCGTAGACACATGTATCTATCTCAAAGTATAAAACATAAACGTTCATAAAACCCAAAAAAAAAAAAAAAATTATAACAATAATAAATTAAAGAAAATGTGAAATTTACTAGGAAATTTATAGATGTGCCCAGTAGTACAATTTGCAATACTGATAAATTAAATTTAAAATTCTTTAAAAAAAATAAATACTCTTATTGTAACATAAATAAATTACAGAAAAAACAAATAAGAAATTTCCATTTCTCTAAATAAATAAATTTATTAAACTCTCAACAAAGAAAATAAAAACCAACAGAAATAACAGATAAATAATAATTTAAAAAAATATATTTCCTTGTGGCTCAATACATACATGTAAAAATAAATAAGGTGGAAAAATATGCAAAATATAAATATACAATGTACCTACAAGTGCTTAATAATTTTCATTTTCTTCTGAATTGCATTTTTGCGAGCTTGGTTATGAAAATTACGTGTAATATCATCAAAATATTTATTGATTATTACAAATAAAGAAGTATTCAATAACTCAGTTTTAATCTGCTGGGAATGGTTTGAACAGGAAAACCAAGAAAAATCTATTTTACTTAATACTGGTAACATTTTACTAGTTAAATGCTCAATATATCCAAAACTCTTTAAAATTTCAATTACATTATCATGAATATTAATAACATAAATAACCAAATCCCTCGTAACATATTTAAGGCGTTGTATGTTATCAAATTCTTTAAACATTGTTAAAATATATTGTGGCTCCAAATTGTCTGTTATTAATGAAGATTTACATTGAATACAATCTGTCAATTTAATTTTTTTAACTAAAAACCCACAAACATATGCAACAGCTTGAGTGTCAAACTGATTATCATTAATATCTGATTGTCACAACAATAATTTCCACATTTTCTATTTCATTAGCATCAACATTGTTTTTATCTGAAGTATCATTGCTTTCATTACTTAAAAAGTCCTGTAGGTTTTCTAAAAGGGTGGCATCATCTTCTTCACAATTTGACCCTTTACTATGGTAATTGACTAAATTATTTACAATACATGTTTTTAAAGCTGAACTAAATTGTGAAGGGTTAGGATTACTGTTAGGTCCTCCACACTGCCGAATAGCACTGAATAGATTTTCTAAAGCATCCTGATTTAAATATCTGGTTCTTAAATATTGAAAACCTTGCTGCATACAACTTTCCCAAATTTTCTGCACCCCATTTATGGTAAAAATCCAACCAGATTTTACAGGTAGAACTGTTTTTAAGGTATTATCCTGAAGGGACTGAAATTGCCATGACTCTATTTTTTCCAACATATTAGACCAAAATGTCACATGAGGTGAATATCTGGTTACGGATGACTTTAGAGAACTGCCATTACTTGTCTTAATTAATCGGGAATTTAAACTATCAAATAAGTTGTCCATATCACTAACAAACTGCAGTATTAATAGCTTCAGAAGGAAGCCCACTAGTTGGATTACTAATCATGGACTCAATTGCAGAAGCCACGGAGGCACTCAATGTTCGTGCTGCAATATTTACTTTTATTTTAACCGTACTTTGATTTAATTTGAAATAATGGTCCTGTAATTTCCGTAAACCTTGAAAACATTTCATTTTATCAATTTCATAACATTTCATTATGTGGCTAAACTTGGCTTCTCTATTAGTCGAAAATTTAATGACATAATTGTACAGGGCAGTTCGAGTATTTTTTAATAAATGAGGCACGTCAAAAATGGGAATAATTTCCTTATCATTAACTTTAAAACTATCTGTACTATTTGATTCTGTTATTAATTGTTTGATTGCAGATCTGTTAGTCGAGCCCTGATCACAAACTGTACACATGACTGTTAAACCACAAGACTGCAAAAAAGAAATTATTTCTACTAATAAAATTTTCAGTTCATTTGTTTTAATTACATCTTTGGTAAAATAATACGCAACTGGTTGCTTCCAATGTTTACCTATACCTTGAACTAAAAAAACCAAAGCATGATTCGCTATTTCATTTCGCCTACCTATGGATTCAAGATCTACATAGCCAACTACTTTGTCTTTAGATTTCTCATATTTTAAACCAACTGATAACGATATTTCATCAAAGGCTAAACAACAAACTCTATTTAGAGAATTCATTTTTCTAACTCTTACTGATAATTTTTCAAACAATTTTTTTTATTTATTCCGGTTTCTAATGGTATTTTTGTTAAATACTTATTTATTGTAGATTTAGATGGTAAAATAAAAAACTTCTTTAAGAGCCGATAGCATCTTGGCCCTCGTTTGTAAAGAGCCAATGCAATGGCCGTATTTTGTGAATTATATACTGGTCTTTTTCTTTTGCAGTTTTTAATTTGCGTGACTCCAGCAGAATTAAGACGTTGTAATAATTTGGAAAATAAATTTGATTTTACAATGTTAGGTAATTTAGACAAAGCGATTTTAGACTGATAATTTCTTCGTTAACTTAGAGATTCGTTGCCTTTGAAAGCGGTCAATGAAATAATATTTTTTCTCTTTAGGATCTAATTGAGATACCCTCCGAACGTTAAATGTTTTTAATAATGTCGGTGAATGTTTAGGTTTAAGTTTGGGTTTCTTTGGAGGTGAAGGTGAAACATCTAGATTTAGTTGTGTATTGCAATCTACTGATAAATCTTTACAAAATACATCGTTACTATTGTTACTATTATTTAATATGGCATAATCTGAATCTGATTCATCGGTTAGACAGTCTGCAACTCTTTTACGGTCTGATCTAGAATATGTGAATTTTACTTTAATATGAGAGGGTTCGAAATCATCAAGATGAGATGTTGGGTTGTTACTATTGCCTTGAATACTCTCAACTTTTGAATAATGTTCTATATGTTTAATTTCATGCATATTATTATTAAAATTACAATTCAAATTAGTGTTGACTTCTTCTGATGCTTCAGTCATAAACAATGTAGGCACAGCATTTTTATTTAAACTATTTTTTCTACTGTTCTTAAAACATTTAAACTCAAAATGATCTTCACCGAAATGAGTGCGAACATTTGTTATTTCAAATTGAATGTTTAATTTTCGAACAGATTCTAACCATAATATTTGTCTTTCGTCTGAAGGAACTCGGAAAAAACATTTATTTCTATACGAAGGATTTGTTATGTTAGTATAATAAACATTATTACTATTTGGCGCGTGGCAACTGTATTTCTGTCTGCCTGAAGAATTCATTTTCAAGTATCTATTTGAATCAGGAAAAAATGCAATTCGAAAAAAATGAAAATCTTACCAAGATGTTTTACATTGATATATTAGAGACCACTCAAAAAACCAAAAGGAGGGCTTACCGGCTCTTCAATACCATACCATAACCTCAAATCGCATACTACGTATTTAAAGAAACAAGGAACACGTGGAAAGTACATAAAAACAAAAAACCGTATACAAGGTTGCCAGATGAGATACATGAAAAATCTTATCTTATAAATTTACTATATAAATTCATGTAAAATCGTGATTTTTTAAATTCTAGGTGGTAGACAGCCGCAATAAAATTGATAAGTATTATAGGCATACTATAGACCATAAATGAATCTGGTTCCTTTATGCCATAGATTAAATCTGGTTTCTTCATAGCATACAACGAGCGAATTAAGTTGAACAGATGAAAAACTTGGTTTTTAAAAAGAACTTTAATTACTAGTTTCACAAATTATTCAATTGATTCTTGTACATAGCCTTCGGCCACAAGTATACTAAATACAATGAATGCTTAACTTAATGTCTAATGGATATTTATTATAAAATTTGGATGACGTATATCTACAAAAGGGCACAAAATATTTATAAAAGATATGACAAATGTTTATGTTTACTATTTACTATGATTATACTAATATTCCTAATGACTATATAATTAGCGTAAGTGCAATCGTGTAATATCCCGCTAAATAGTGAGTTCTGGCAACAGGGAATGGATAAAAATGTTCCCCATTTATTACTATTTGACTGCGCCATCTCTGATATTTCAAATATATCAAATGGAAAAACTAAGACGATATCTTTACCAAATCTTCGCTTCACAAGAACAATTGTGCCAGACAAACACTCGATGGCGTTGCTGCATATGTTTCCCTTAGTCCATATTTAATGAAACCGTCTTATATGGTTAGTCTATGGGTGAGACTGAGGAGAAAACTAGCCATCCACAGCAGAGACAAAAATTGCAAGTCTGAACTTGTTCATGGCATGTGTTTGAAGTGCAAAGATAGTAACAATATTGCCAGATTTAATGTTTTACCCAAAATGTTGCTTAATATCTGTCACTAATTGTAACTGGAAGTAATCATTTCTTAAATTCTTTATGGTGAGTCAAAATTTTTTCTTAATATGTTTTTGGTTCTAATACTAGTGTAAATACCATTATTTAAAACAAATTCTTCCTACATATAGTTAGGGAAAGTAGTTGTTTTAATAGTTCCTGCGTTAAAATGTATTTGAAGGATTGTGTTTAATTTATTGTCTACCTAAAACTTTTATACTAGCAGATAATAGTGATAGTGTAAAATATAGGAAACTATGGGTAGTTTATTGTTATCATATTAGGTTTGAAAGGATATCTATATTATTTTTTCTAAAAATGTTTATAGCAAATAAAATGTCAAATTTTTTGAAAGTACATTGATACAAGAATCTTCCCTTGACAAAACGATTGGTGCCCATTGAATAATAATGTCTTTATCAAATAGTTTATTAATTTATAATTGAAGGAATTAAATGCACTAACAATTATATTCATAAATTATCAAGTTATTATTATTTTGACACCCCATATAACCATATCACTTTTCCTTTTTAATTGCAGTCAAGTGAAATTAATTACATAGAAACGTTTGAATTATGTAATTATTTACATTGTATAAAAAATTTCTCCAAATAAATCGAGAATTAAATTGTTAATTATAAAATCATAGAAATATGAAATTGGTTTTATTTGCAACACTCATCATATATGTATTTATAAAAATTAAATGAATTTAATTATTTCCAATCGCTGAACATATGGAATAGGAATATCAAGAAAGTATATTAATACATCAAAGTTACCACAAATTTTTATTATAGTTTAAATTGCACCAAACATGCAGTTGTATGAAAAATTCTTTTAGTGAAATTGAGGCATTTATTTCAACAAAATATAGCTTAAAAATGTTATTTACTTCCAGTTGCTCTTTTACTATTGTTGCACATTTTGTGAATTGTGGTGTTTTGATAAATTTAATATGAGGAAGAGGAAGCAACGTGTAATATGTTTATCTTACAAAGTAAGTTAATTTTAAAATTGATGGATCTTTGCATCACTGTTTTATTATGTTCCATTTTGTTAATGATAATTTTTGTTGTGGATGAATAGGCAATAAAACTACATTTTATTTTAGATAAATATTTAATTTGTTATTTGTGCTTGTAATTTATATACCTACATTAATTAATATGTGAATTTTGATATTTCACACTACAAAAACTGTAACTTTTGAGTTAAGGAGCTTTAAATATAAACATACATGATTACATGATTATTTTTTAAAATCAGAAGAAAATGTTTTAAGAATTATATTACTAATTTTTTTGTTAATTGTTTATAAGCAGTAACAGAATTAGATATTGCATTGTATTTAGTGTGTTCACCTATTCTTATTTTGCATTCACTTTTTAAAATGGCCACTTAAGTGTATTAGTTTAAAAAATTTAAACTCATATCAACTATTAATAATTACAAAAAAGAATGAAACGTTTTACCTCAAATATATACACATTTATTAAAATAGAATAGTAAATATTAAATAATATATTAATTGTGAGGTTTTAACGATTTTACTGAACTAGGATAAAAATTATTTTTATTCTATTCTGTGCCTACATATCAAACATGTTTTAATGAATTAAATCAAGAACCAGTTAACTTGTAAGAATTTTGGTATTTACTTAATTTACTTAATCTGATGCTATAATGTGTGTAAAACAGCTAATGTGACCAAATGTTAACAAAGAGCAATTGAAAAAGCGAGATGGACGTAACAGTGTGAGTGTATTGTAATTGGCCGTGGGGCATAGACTGAGCCTAAACATTGCTAAATGATGTGATATGATAAAAAATCTTATGTGTTATGCAATAAATCTGTTTTCTTTATACAAATGGGAACAAAAAATTGATGGTTTTTATTAGGTAATTGGGCGGCTTGCAGTTATAAAAAACAGTTACTTACTGACCGTCATCTTGACGGGGATGCTCGTTATTGTCTAGTGTTCAATAGCAATGCGAATACATAGATATAGGCAGATCCGCCTTGGCTATCACGTTCATGCCCACTGCTCCACGTTGAATACATTCTAAATAAGTAGTATGTATACAACGTCTATGTAAATAACACGTAGATACGTAAGCAGTGAGAAATTAAAGACAATGGAGGTTAACTTTTTTTTAAATGTTTTGTATAGTTCCTTCAGAGGATAAAGTGAACTTGTGGATTAATGATTTCCCGGAGTTGCAATTTAACAGCGGAGAATTATATTGCACAGGCTGTAAAAGTGTGGTTTCGTACGTCAAAGCAAACATTAAGAAACACATTTCCTCAGACTGTCAAAAAGTGTGTGAGTGGTAATATTACAAATAATCCACTATTTATACAATTTTTACAAAAGTGTATTAATGGACAATATAGCAATGTTCAGGTGCCACAGAAACCACACTAAGAAAAAAAATATTTAAATAGATGTGACGGTATTAGACAAAAAATTTATTCTGAACTGAATGACAAATACGTCTGGATTAGCGTGAATCAAACCACCAATACTTGCGGTTGGAAGATGGTAAATGTTTTAGTGGATGCATTTTACTTTTGTGATCACTAGTTAAAAATATGTACATGTGTGTGCTAATGGGATATTCACCAATACTTTCAGCCCTCTTCGTATTAACTTTGGATGTTACTGAACTCGCCAAAATAACCACAAAATATGATATTTTGTCATATATGCATGAACATATTTATGCGGTGACACATCACCTAGCATCAACCCGGGAATTGACGTCATTTATTGTGTTCATTATATTTATTCCTTAAAAAAAAATAAGCTCAGCTTTCATTATTAACGTTGAACTGCTACAGTTAAAAAAATATCAAAATTAAGGATTTGCTCGCATATATAATTCGATTTTATAAAGTTGATGTGCATTGAACATTTTAGCAAATAAATTGATTTATATTATAAAATAATTTCAATCTCTGAAACTGCATGTGCGTTAATTATTTTTTTTGCAGGGTTTGGACAACAATGAAACCAACAGTTCAATATCATCATCAAATTCTAAGGTTATGTTGAATAATAACCATTTATCTGATTTAAGTACAAATACCAGTAAAGAAATTGATACAACCAGCCCCACGAACAACGAATCTAATACTGTCCAGATCATTGAAGACCGTCGAGCACCTGAAGGAAAAGATGATGATTCAATTTTAGATAATCAGCTAATGGATACGAAGGAAAAAACATATACAACAGACGTTAATGGAAAAGTAACAGTTCATGTTGTAGTAACTATAAATGGAAATGGCACATTAGCCGACTTAAAGAAACAAAGAATGCAAATTAGAAATAGCAGTACAGATGTAAATAGTATTACATCACCAGTAGGTAGTGTTTCTGAAAATGATTCGATTTTAAGCCCTTCTACTGATATTGTTAGATTTACTGGTAATACTACAGAAGAAAATATAGAATACTCAAAACCCAAACGATGCTGTATAATACAGTAAAATAGTTCATTATTTTAACAGTTTCGGAGTAGAGTAATTAAAAATTTTATATATAAAAAAAAACGATTAACTGTACTTAATAATAATACTGAACTAGGTCCTCGCCTTTATATCAGATGATTTTACCACATGAAAGTGAGATTAATTTTATATACTATTAAACAAAATTAATTTTCATGTGACCAATTATTTTAAATTAATTGGTTCAAAGCAGAATGTTTTTTTCTTTTAATTTTTGAAATACTACTCTTTGATGTTATGCCTTTTTTTCTTTGTGTGCAAAAATCATATACAATTGAGAGGAATTTGTTATTAAATTGGATAGAATATTTACAACCAAAAATTTAAGAACCTCATAACTTGAAGAATTGAATTGAAGAATTACATACATTTCTCCAATACTGTATTTCTATTGTGCAATTATTAAACCAAATACCTACATAAAACAATGTAATTAAGACAAAAAACTGCCATAATGATTATTCTTAGTAGTAAAATTTAGGAGAACTATATGTGTAAAAAAAGTCATTTACTGACACGTGATGGATTTTAGCCAGCTAAACATATTTTTAGTATTTTTAGCCGGTTAAATAATTTTTTACAACTTTTAAGTTCATCAATCCAATAAATTTCTCCAGCAATTGACTCAACAATTAGATGGCTATTAACATGTTTCTATTATTTCATGTTTTATTAACATTTTTACGGAAATTTCGTATGAGTTTATTTTCCTTATTTGTAAATTTCTAATTACTTATATATAAAAAAAAATGCAAACAATCCTGAAGTGGGTTGGAGCCTTTGACATTAACATTGAAGTAGTTTCCACAAAACCAAAACACTCGTTACTACAATCAATGCGTGTTTTGCCAACCATGTTGAAATAATTTCCAGATGATACCACGTCCCCTCATCTGTATATTATCATATGTTTTTAATGTTTGTGTCTATCAGCTTTAAGAATGAAGTACCCCTATAACCGGTTTACACAGACATATGGGCCGCCGAATGCTTTCCTCTAGAAATTTTGCAGATAGAAATGGTGGTGGCTTTTGCTATGGTTTGCAAGTTTGCAAACGATAATGAAAAAAGTTATATTTAATTTTTCATAATAATGATCAACCGAATGTGTTCAATCTAATTGGTTATAATTTATGATATATAATTTACTCCTATTTACGTTAGACATCGACACTGGTTTGTAGACAGCCACTGCAGTCCTGCGCACTCAGCCTCTCCTTTCTCCATATGAGTCTATTCCATAAAGATTCAACAGGTTACAAATCACGTGCAAACTTAGTAGTTTATCAAGAGCAGGACTGCCATTTTTAGTACAGTTGTACTAGATCTAGTACAATGAAAAAAAGTTTAATATGTCAACTCTTTTGCAAATCTGTACAATATTTATAAAGAAATGTTTGAATTTCTCTGTAAAATTTTAATTTATATTAATAACAGATTTATGCCATTGTATTGCATGAATGAAAACTGTTTCTTGGTTCAGGACCAGAATTGTTTTTGATTTGAGGCTATTTATGTTTAGGATGGTGTCACTACAATTACTGTCGGTTGGGAACTAACCTTGATTTGTCTACCATATTTCAAATATACTTGAATTTTGGATGTAACAAATGCAGATGGTGCTAACCACTGGCGGTTCTTCTATAGAGTCATTTGGTCAATGACCTCTCACATACAAATAAAAAATAGAGCTATTCATTTTCTGAAGTTTAAAAATATATAATATATATATTTTTAATATTCTTAAAAAATATATTAAAGTTTCTAGTTCATTCTATGCACAATACTATTCAAATATCTAGATCGCAGGATTTCGGTATCCCCTCCGAGCCTCTATATTCATATTCATTACATTATTCATTTATAGAATTTAAAAATCTTGGGTCAATCGACAACTTGTCCTCAAAGTTAGCTACGGACCGAATTTACAACGAATTAAAGTGAAATAGACTTATGCGCAAATCGTCAGAAAGCAAAAGAGACAAAAAGCACTGGCGGGGACAATGTCCCTGACACATTTTACGGAAACGGTAACGCACGAAGTTCAGTAGAGCAGTCTTAATGCTCACTAGGTACGCGTTGGTCGGTAAATTCTGTCGCGTTGTTTTTAATGTTTTTATTTATGAACATTTTATTAGTAAATTTCTACTTGTCGTGAAATTAAGTAAAACAGTGTTTTTGGTGTTTACTATTAAATATGAGTGTTGTACAAAATATATTAAAACTGAAAGATGGACATAAGTTGGGTTATGAAGACCGAGTGAAATTCAAAGGTGGTGGCCGTCCAAAACCTAATATGACGGTAAAGCAAACATCTCTTGATGAGAAAAAAGAAGTTAATAGATAATTTCGAAATTCAATGTACGATTTATCCTAGTATATTTATGGATGCGAGGTAAAAAATGCATTTTTTTTGTTTCCCATGCCTGTTATTTGGGGATGATCCTGATCCTATATTGTCCAAAATAGGTGTAACTGACTTAAAACGTTTAAAAATAAAAGTACAGAAATATTCACTCGCATCAAGTCATATGAATAACTGTTGTAGTCTAGCAACACTTGGTACAGTTGATATTAGAATGCAGTTAGACAGTGCCTATAGAAAAAGTTTAAAAGCTTACAACGGAAACTTTTCTAAAAATAGATATATTTTAAATAAAATAATAGACTGTGTATTATTCTGCGGAGCTTTTGAGCTAGTACTACACGGACATAACGAAACTGAGTCCTCTGATAACCTGGGAATATTTCGAGGTCTAGTAAATTTTGTATCTGAACTAGATGCCATTTTTAAAGACCATTTGCAAAACAGTACTGTGTTTAAGGGCACTTCGAAGGCAATTCAAAATGAACTTTTAGATTCGATACTGGCGATTATTCACAAAGAAATAAAATCTGAAATTAATCAGTCTGAATTCATTGCAGTTCAAGTGGATGAAACCACAGATAGTTCCAATAAAGTACAAGTAGTTTTTGTGTTTAGATACGTTTTAGACGATGTTGTATGTGAGAGATTTTGGAAATTTATTCAGCCTCAAGGAACGACATTGCAGCATTTGACAGATGTAATTTTAAAAGAGTTAGAATGTCTGAAAATTAATGAAAGTCCTGAAAAATTGATAGACAAAGTTACGATGGAGCATCAGTAATGAGTGGTGCTTTTGGAGGTGTACAAGCCAAAATTAAAAAAAGTTATCCTTCAGCAAATTTTATTCATTGTTACGCTCATCAACTAAATTTAATTTTACAAAAAGCATCAAGTCAGGATAAAAGCATACATTTTTTTTTTGCTAATTTACATAGCTTTTCTTCATTCTTTGGAAAATCGCCAAAAAGAACAGTCATGTTAGATAATGTTGTCAAGGTGAGATTACCTAAAGCGGCTCCAACACGATGGAATTTTAATACAAAGTGCATAGAGACTGTTTATACCTATCGAACAGAATTATTAGATTGTTTAGAAAAAATCATTGATAATGAATCAGAAAACAACACTCTAAACCAAGCTATTGGTTTAAAAAACTACTTACAAAATGAACATTTTCTTTACTGGTTAATTTTTTTTCATTTAGGTATGCCTCAATCAATCAATTACAAAAATGTAATATCGATGTCATGACAGTAAATAAGTATACTGGCGTTTTTAATAGTAAAATTGAAGACATCAGAAATAAAATTTTAAATAACTATTTGTAGGAGACATCCATGCAGTCTGCCCAGAGATGTAAAACGGAAGAATCAAAAAGGATAATTTCATTAGAAGTTTGTGATATAATTACAGCTGAGATCAAAAATAGGTTTGGCTTCAGTAATCATTTAGCAGTGTCTCAGTTATTTCACACAGATTGATTTAAAGAGCTCTCCTCAAGATATGTTTAAATTAGTTAAAACGGAGTATCCAGTCATAAATCATTTGAAACTTAAAACTGAATTAGAAGTGTTATATAGCCGAGAAGATTTTTCCAATAGTGAAGGTGCAGTTGCTTTGTTACAGCTTTTTATTAACAATAATTTGTGCAATACTTTTTCTGAAAGTGTCAAAACTGTTAAAAATCTTGTGTACTCTCCCTATGACTACCGTCGAAAGTGTATGTTGTTTTTCCACCTTAAGGGAATAAAGACATTTTTAAGAAATACCATGGGTCAGGAAAGGTTATCTTTAGCTATGCTTACCATAGAAAGGGCATTAATAAAGAACATAAAAGACTTTAATGAAAAAGTAATTGACCACTTTGCATCTCAAAAAGACCGGAGGATTGACTTGGAATTTAAATCACTTTAAAAGGTAGGTAATACAGTAAACTTTTCTAATTGACCTCCCTATCTCTTGACCCACGAACCGACACTGGTGCTAACATCAATATTATTATTTTGTCCAAAATAATCAATAATGCAGTAATCCATACTATATACATAGATAACAAACTATATTTATGAAGGTTAAACGTTAATTTTTTTCCAAATAAACTTCCAAAAACTATGATTTCTATTTTTAGTACCATTTTGTCAAATCTAATATAAATTTACACTAGATGTTAATGCAATTTCAGTTTTCTCAGTGGCAGCCCTGTAGCTTAATAGTATCTTCAGGGCTTTAGCTAGCCCAGTTTTTTTTGTACGAATCGCTTATGAACGACATTTTTATTATCGTAAAAATGAATTCTGTGCAGTTTAATAGCGTAGTCAATCTGTAGTCGATCTTCCACCGACAAAATTGAAATAAAAAACTAGGAAAACCTACTACAAATTTAAATATAAAACAGTCAACAATCCGTTTCCATTAAGAAACTAACCTTTAATAGAATATTTAATTCAGACATTATAATAGACATGTCGATTTGTGGTTGTGATGTGAAAAATGTGCTTTTTTTGCTAAAAGAAAACTTAGTGCTCAAACATATGATGGTACAGCAATGATAAGGGGTCATGTAACAGCGTGCAAGCAATTCGACAAAAAGGTGTACACGGCTTTTATCAAATTTTATAGGAGAGCCAAAAATTGATAAACATGTAAAATTCTAGGTTTAATTTTTTTTTTTTTTAATAAAATTAAAAATAGTTAAAAACCACCTTGTCAGGGTGTCGAAATAATCGCAACTGAGGATGATCAGCTCATGCCACTATGAGATTTTGGCCCTTACTAATTTATAATGTCACTTTATTCACAACTGAAATTATCAACTTCAGTTTTAACGTTTCTTGAGTTTTTGGTGGAATCAACTGTAGTATTAGATGAAAGGTTTAATTATTACGTTTTCCAAAATAATCTTGTTTTCAGATTATTGCCGCTTACACCTTTTTATCGTAACACTGTCAAATTATTAATTATTTTTGATGAGTCTGAAAGTTTGTTTATATTATTATAAGATAAGTATTCTTGTGCAAAAATAGATGATTTTATAGAAAATATTCATAATTGGTAACCTATGTAATGTAAGTTACGTTACGTTAATTACACAATTTTCTCAGGGGCGCCAACTACCAAAAATTTAAAATAACTGAATCAGGATATGAACAACATACAGCGTGTCAATAATTGTGCTTTTAAAAATAAAAATAGTGTGGTTAAACTCATATTGCATTATAAATTGCAAATAGTAGAACAAATTAGTTGCTTCTAAAATCATAAATACAAGTCAGAATTAGCAAATCAATCAAAGCCATACAATTTCTTTTCTTCCTTTATAACATGTTCAACACAAACTTTCCACCTAACAGAAGTTATTACTACTGATGATGACCTTTCGCTTCTAGATGCAAAATAATACTGATCCTAAACCTGATCAGTTGACCATAGGCCGCAAAGAGCTGGCTCTAGTAAAAAACGTGCCTTTCATTTTGACCAATGAGAAACTGAAAGATAACGCCCTATCTAATATCAATGCTTCATTCTTAAAACGGATAGACTATACTTCGATGTTAGAACTAAAGAACAATATTTTAATGTTTGTCATGTTTGAAAAAAAAAAAACGAAACTAAAAATGTATCTTAAAAAAAACGGAAATATGTTTGAAACATTAGTGAAACTAAAGCACAGGTATATTTTAGAATTGATTGCTCAGTTCGATATTTTAAAAAATCAAAATTACTATTTATTTGTTATTTTGTTTGAAAATAATACCTACCTGTGCTTTAAACTTTGAATAAGTAAAATAAAATTAAAAAAAAAGAAAATTCAAAATATTGTTTTCATTTGTATGTACAGAGTGATCATTTTAAGTGCCTTACTCGATTTCATTACCTGATTTTTTACCGAGAAAAAAATACCAAGACTATGCCTATGTTTTTTTTTTCTGAGGAATCCAAATTTGAAAAGAAAAAAAGTTATGGCTGAAAATTTGAAAAATACAAAAATTGGCACCTGTATATTAATGTAGAAAGGACATGTGATATTTCATTAATTATAAATGCGTGCCACAATCATATTTTTCATTTCCAGTTTAATCGGGAAATTACCGTAACGTTTATATTTTAAGTGATACACCCTGTATATTCACTTCAGTTTAAAGCACATTTCTTTTTGAATCTAGTTATATAATGTTATTATCATTATCATTTATATTTAATAAGATATTGGGGTTCAAATTTAAAATACACAAATATACTTTTTAAAACAAAGTCATCTATGAAAATAAATACATTTCAGTAAATAATTTATTTATTTCATAAATTAAGGTAATTAATTAGATTTTACAGAGAACAAATGATGTTCGAAATCATTTTTCTGCAAAGGCGACGTTTTATCAAATCCTCCATGCATCTACTTAAAATAATGGGGTTGTTAATTAAATCTATTTCTTGTTGAATTTTTAATTTGTTCAAATGCTTTCGCCTCTATTGTAACAAAAATAATGTTTTCGAACAGCTTGGTAGTGCAGCAGGCCAGAGCGTTAAGTGACAAACGTAGCTGGTTTATTGACTATCGACTCCCAGGTTCAAATCCTGGTTTCGATACTGACAAAGTCGAAGGGATTGGTTGTATCAGCGTTTTTTTCAACTGTGTAACCTCTGTCTGTGCAGCTTCGGCTTTGGTTTGGGGGTTGTCTAATTTATGTGGTGTGTTTTATTTGTTGTAAAGAAAATATGTAGAATTACTTTAATTTTTTAAATAAATTATAAAAATGTTTTTAGATGACTGTTTTAAAAGATGTATTATTATTTTAAATTGTTTTAAAAGATATATTGTTATTTTAAATTTAAACCCCAATATTCTATCAAATATGAATAATAATAAAATGTGAGCGAGAGGTGTATCACAAAAAAGTTTAAGTAACTTCCGTTAAACCGGGGCTGGAAAATATGTCTGTGATAATACATTTATAATCGGTGGAATGGCATATGTTAATTTCAGCACTAATATACAGGGTGTTAATTTTTGTATTTTTCAGTAATTCTGGAATATGTTTGCTGAATGAGAAACTAAGTAATGAAATAAAATGTACATTATAATTTCATTCCACGTAAGACAAAATTTCCAGGTTAGAAATAAATTAACTCATATTTTAACGGTAATTTTAAAATAATTTTTTTGCAGTTTTTTTACCAGATTAGAATATTTGTCCACAAAAGATCTCACGTGCATTACTAGCTAAAACATTTATGATTTATAATAAACACTAATTTTCTATGTATGTTTATTAGATTTTAAACAATTTTCCAACCGCCTCGATCATCAAATGCGTCACTTAAATAGTTTTAATTTATTTAAACTTTCTTGATGTGAACTCCCCTTAAAATAATAGTATTTATAAGTATTGATATAGACTACCAAACAACAATATAAATTAAAATGTTACAGACTAACAGAAAATTTTGAGTTCATTTATCATTTTACTTAAAATATATTACCTGCATTAGAACCATAACAGGAAAAAGTCATTATATAATTTTTGACACATTCCTGCTAACTTGCCATTAACAATAATTTAGAACCTATTAATTTAATTTTAATGATTTATTTAAAGATATTTCTGGAAAATCAAATCTATCCTTTTAAACTTTCTTTTATTAATGGATACTTAGGTCATAAATAGCAGATTATTTAGAGACCTGGTAGAAAAGACAGAATCTGTTTCAGTGTCACTGCACTGCACTAAAACTTAAACAATTTTATGTATAGTACAAGATATATAATAATAACTACCTTAATACCTCCATTGGTCACACAAGTATTAAACAGTGTTTAATATAGATAATGTATTGCTGCAAATAATTTTTTGTGTCTATCAATAAAAGTTCATTGATGATCATTTCAAATTTATTTGCAAAATTAAAAACGTCAGCTTCCTTGACGACGGTAAAGATTTCAAAGAAACCAACGTTTTTATGTTGCAAATAAATTTGAAATAAATTTTATTTACGTAGTATATCTTAGACATTAATAATCACTAGTGACCAGTTCAACGGGCGCCCTTGTGTACGCGTTGCGTCGCCATAAGTTTACCAACCTGTAGGTTTGGATTAACCGCGGGGCAATAGGGTTAATGACAAGGGACGCAAATTGAGAAGGGGGCGCAAAATTTGTGAGAAAAAAACTGCGAGTAGCTATTCAAATTAACACGCCGAATAAATTTCTATGATAATTTTATAATGTTACTGTCATCATTACAGTAGTTGTAACAAGAAAAATAAAATAAACCGTCGAAAATTTACATCCAGCAGAGCTGAATGTATGTTTTTGTTTTCAAACGGGGCAGTGCTTTTGTTTTAAGTACACAATAAATTGACTTAATGCTACTATAATACTGTAGTTACTCCACTCGCTGTACTAGATTAGTGCGCTTTCGCATCTATTACTTGTCAAAACCTGCGGTCGTGCCATCGTGCGAGAATTAAACAATATATTCAGAATTAATTCGAAGAAAAATATCATGCACCAAATTTGAGTACAATTTTGGGCTCTTAGAAAATTTATTAATTCTTTCCGATGCCAACATAACGAGAGAAGTAGCCTAAAACTATTTATAAAAGTGATCTGGATAGCAGTTTTCTGAAAGAATATGTTCAGTTTAAGTATTTTCTTAAATCATTATACCCGGACTCTGCAAATAAATTAAATCTTGCTGATGCGATGTATTAAAATAATTAGAAGAGAACAATTATGTGGTACTTTTCCTGATATGGACGTTTTTAAAACGTTTATGTTTGTTTGTTACCTATTTTTCATTTTATTTTCAAACTAAGCTTTAGTAAAAAATATAGTTTGTATATTTTCACAACAGATAGACATTTTTAAAGAATTGAAATTTAGGGATACTTAATGTTACTAATTAGGGCTCATAAGGGGGCGCATTGAAATTTAATGTCCCGGGCGCACGAATATCTAAATCCGAGCCTGCTATTGTATAAGTTTGGAAAATTTTCCTCTATAACATATCAATTTAGTCTTAAAAGTATAGAAACCTTTGATGTCAGAAAGTAGTATTATGTTAAGTTGCTAAAATCTTAAAATAGTTCACAAAAATATATTATATCTATAGTAAACTGTTAATAATAACTTTCTACATTACTATTGTTTTCGAGACAATGCATGACTAAGTGTTACGGTTTTTATAGGAGTGCAACCTAATTTTCTGGCCGTGGACCTTAAAATATATAATCTCTGAGATCCCATGTCCATCAACTCTCGAACTTCTCACGACGCAGTCATTACTTACTGTTACTCTTAATGTTCGTATGAAAACATGCGATGAAGTTTTACAAGATAGCGTTTCTTCTTTCTATTCTATCAGTCAGTATTTCGGGACACATCGTGACGTGTGATTTGGCATATTAAGTTTGTGTATCCATGAAAAAAGAGAATTTATTTTTAAAAACATCAGTTTCAGGGCGCACTTGTTTTTTTGGCCTACAATGTCCATATTTTACAATAAACTGGTCCACGTTGAAAAAATTTGCTACGACTATTAAACAGATGTTACATTGTTACAAAAAGTCTGTTATTTAACGTTCATAAGAGGATATTTTGCATAGTGGGTAAGGTCTGTGTACCTCTTGAAATAAGTATCGCAAAGGTCCATCTCATCAGCTACTTTCATTTTGCCAGCATCTGTTTTTAAAAACAACACATACACATTTTCATCCACAATTTGTCTAAATATTTTTGTTGCACTACGTCCTACGGTAGTTTAATAAAATGAGCCGACTTGTCTGTAACATATATTAAATGTTCCACTTCATTTGCATATTTTGTAAACTCTGTCCGACGACGCACTTTACGATCCTTTTTGTTAACTTCCTTTCTTGAACCGCACTAACCTCAAAACCACTAAAGTTAGATACTAATGTTTTTCTTTTGTTCTGTCATGGTCACTACTATGTTGTAACTTGGAGTTAAACAAATAGTCAACATACAACTATCCTATTTATTGGCAAAACATTAAAATGAATGAGAAAAGATCACAATAATATACCATCAAAAAACTAACAACCGTAAACAATTTTCATAAACATAAACAAGTTCTTCCTTTTTAACAAAATACATATAGGTGACGCCCAACGCAATCATGTTAATACAATAATTGTATTAATATTATTGTGCTGAGCGCCACCTACATGTATTTAGCAAGAATGGGCATAGATTAGAACGTGCGAAAAATCGATTAAAATAAAGTATGTTAGTCTCGACAAAAGCTGTGTAATATGAAAGGAAATTGCATAATGTATATACCTTTACAATGTATGTAGGTACCTATTGTCAAAGTTCAAGCAATAATGCTCTGGAAATTTTGCCAATAATTTTAAAAAGTTTATATATTTTTTACAGTACAAATATCAATTTTCTCTATATTTTTCCATATCAGTTTGAAATTGTGTTTTCAACATTATTGTACATTACATATTTTTGCTAGGTATGTATTAAAAAGATAATAAATTAAATTTATAAGTTTGTGCAATTTGTGACCTCAGAGGCATTTGATAATATATATTAATTGCCTTCCAAATCACCGAGGAAAATTAATTCACTAAGCAGGACCCAGAGCCACTCTCCTAAGTATGTCCAGTTTGCTAGATAAATATGCTAACTTCTGAGCTACCATTCCCCTTGCAAAATACATGTCTGTTTTACACAATCATGTACACAGATTAAGGTTGAACCTTAATGAACCACACAGTATTTGACACTATTATATTAATATTTCTTTAGTAAATGGTTAAGGAATAGGCAATAAAAAAAGTTTTTTTTTAAAGTCAACGTTTTATCTTTATTTTAAGACATCCTCAAAACTATTTAATTTAGATTTTCTTTGTAAACCCAACATTTTAAATTGTGAAACACAAACAGGTATAATAGTTAAATAATAACAACAGATAAATTCCAACAATTCTAATCAATGTTGGAATTCTGACACTCTTCTTGTGTAAGTGTTTTACCTCTTTTTATGTTTTACATTTTTAAAATACTGGGTTTGCAAAGAAACCATAAATTAAATAGTGCGAGAATATCTTAAAATAAAACATTAATTTCTCCTTTTTTATTAACCAATCGCTTACTAAAGACATAAATGTCACCAAACAATTATATTTATCAATTTTAATAACCAGTGATGTTTGTGACTAATTATTGTTTTAATTTAGTTTCTAGTTAATAAAGTGTGATATTTTTCATTTCATACATGTATTATATGAAGGGCAAAAAGTCCCTAAATGAGTTTTTAACATTTTGAGATATTGTCATTTAAGACTATTTAAGTCTATACTGAAACTAGGTGAATGGTTATAAAGAAATGATTTCTTAATATTTCGATGTATAATCGAGTTTTAAAATCATAATTTTGACTGATTTTCTGGACGGTAGGGCTATTAAGTCATAGATGGCGGTCTTAGTTCAAAAAACCAACGAATGTCACTTAGGGACTTCTTCAGGTGCGCGCGACTAGACCGAATGTCCAATACATTGTTTAACGCCCGCCGAAGTCAATATATATAGGTATATTATATATATAGCCATCTTTCATAATTCCTTGCATTTAATATTATTACTGAAGTAAATACATTTATAAAAAGTTTTTTTCATACGTTTTCAGTAAATTAGTATTACCTGTTTTAATATTTATTGTATAATATAATATATAAAAAAGAAATGTAATATAAATATATGTACATAATATTCTTCTCAAAAATCTTACATACATTCCAAAAATGTGATAAAAATAGCTAATTAGTAATTAAATAAATATATATTAATTGTTATTATTGTTAAGTGTATATATTTTCAATTTCAAGTTAACATTCAAAAGATTTATATTTTGAACTTCATGAATATTTCAAGTAGCATATCACTAAATTAGAATTTTATCAGGCAGTCAGTTACTCATTTTCAGTTTTTTTTTTTTATATGTATTTTTACTTGATTCAAATCAAAATTTCCATTTTGTTTTGGACTGCTATAAACAATGGTGTAGTCGTAAAAAAAAGCAATGCCATTAAGCTCCTCTGGCTTTTGGCGCTGGTACTCGTTTTGAACGGGGACGCACACGCGCACCAAAATATACATAATAGCTAGTGACTAATATGAATAAAGGAATTAAATTCTACCGAATTAAATATTTTGTACATTAAACTTTAAAATCTGTTTTTCAAACAGGATTAAAATTGTAATCGTATTTATTAATAAATTTCAGTTCCTGGTTTTAAAGCTTTAAAAACGCGCAACCCACTGTGTACCATCATCAACATCGAGTGACGATAAAGAGTTAATATATTTTATGGAGATTTGATGTAGAGAAAACTTTACAGCCTTAATAATCATTTAAAACCATCAGAATTTTATACCATATTCAATTATAAGCTAACCAACTAAGTTCACCTGTTGAAAACAGTGCAGTGTATGAATTGTTTTCTCTATATCAGATGATAAATATCAATAATAAATATAATACTCTCTGTATAATGTACTCAACGTTAAAAAACATTTGTGACCTTGACTGGGAAATAAAGAATTGCTAAGACTTGGTGGCAAGTTTATGTTATTTCGATAATGCACGAGATCTCCAAAGGAAGATGAAATTCTACTTTCCAAGTAAATAGAATTTCTATCAAAATTAAATTACAATTAGATATATAGCCACGTTTACTTTAAATAACAGGAGTGCGCTGATATTATTGTGGCGATGTACAGTGGTCCCGTCTTATGTACAATGCGGTCATGGGGTTTTAGTGTTAATATGACATTTCCAACGTAAGACTTTCGTCCATAAATCAACTTTTTAAACATGTCTGGACATTTTGGAAAATAAATTTACTATTATTTAGATTAAAATGTGGCAAAAAAAGGAAAATCAGAAGGGAAATCTTGAGCTATTTTTGAAAACAGTTTATTGTTTAAAATAATGTCAACAAATGCAAGTAAAACATTTGTTGGAACAAGGAATGGTTTTTTTTATACATAATTTAATTACATTTTTGGGTCATTTAGGATTATCAAAAATTAATGAGATCTTAGGTACAGGTTTTATTTTGATAATATAGTACCTATAATGTAGCAAAGTAAAAATACAATTTTGAATTAAACCTTTTAAGAAATGTGTAAATTTATTTTTCAAGATGTAAAAATTAAGATTAAATAGCAATAAATGTTTTCAGGTAAAGTTTGATAATAGTTTATTGGCTTTTAAAGATATGAAAAATTATTAAACATAGTTAAAGCTAAATAATTATACTATGTTATTGAAGCAGATAAAAAAAGGAGGTAATAACATTGACTTCCTGGTTCTTGATAATTTTCTTAAGCTAGAAATTAATGGATCTGAATGCAAAAGAAGTCTATGCAAAAGATCTGTGTTTGTAAGAATACGAGAAGTCTTTCTCGTATTATCACGTCTAAATAATTTTAGATTTTTGTTGGAAGATTCCGCAGCTTCTTCAGAAAGTTCTCCTATGGAGAGGAGTGCATGATCGATTACTTTAGATCCATGCAGAAGAATTTTATGGACTGAAGCAGGTAGATAATACCACGGATATTTTTTAACAAGTTCTTTAGCTGTTTCTAAAGCATATGTTTTAAATTTTTCTGAATTAATTTTATATCCAGATCCTAAAGCTTGTAAAAGAACGCAGCATCTATAAATAAGGTCTTTATTTATGCCTGTAATTTCAGCCGAGACATCAGGATTTGTAAAAAATTTTCGTGCGGTATTACAGTCGTTAGATGTGCCACTTCCTCCACTTCGCGGCTTATCCACAATCAGGACTAATTTTTCCCTAAAGTCTTACTTGCTGACAGCACTTGATCGTCGGGAAGCTTTTGGGGTTTTATGGTTAACTGTACCACTTCATCCTCCTCTAGAAGCGTTTGTACAACCGGAAGTTCACAAATTTCTTGCGTGTTCAGCCATTCATGGTGCTTAGCCTCTAGTTTCGATCTGGAACTAGAAGCTTGCCTCCAGTACTCATTGAACTTTTTACAAAGATAAGAGATACGATTTTTCCACGTGGTCTTTTTGATCTCTCTATTGACATTATTGGTCAGAATAGGGACTAACTCGGCTAGGACTTGACGGATTTTTTCCGAATTAGTGTTTGCTTTTTTGGAAAGCCAAATATCAAAAAGATGCATCCTGGTAAAGGTGAATTTTACTATATTATCTGCAATTGAAAAAAAATTCTTTAACATCACATTTTTTTTTAATGTACCTACATTTTATTATATATTTTTTTTTTAGTGTAAAATTGCCGACAAAAGCAAAACTTTGTACTTATTGTATTATTGTTATGTTTGTTAATAATGACATATTAAAATACTTTTCAAAATCTACGAAAAAAAATCAGATTAACTCAACAAAATGTTAATTATTGTAAAATACAAGCATTTAAAACTAACCAAGAAGGGGTACAAAAATAATAGTTTTTTGCACATTCGGCGACATTCTCCCTTACACATTCCTAAAGTAGAAGTTTCAAGCATTTCATCAAGGTATATAACTTGAGGGGTAACGCGGGGTAAATTATTTAGAAGCTTACATGTTTCCGACATTAAAAGAAAATAACCTAAACAAAAAGGGTAGTGGAGGACCCTTAAAAAAAATTAGAAAAAAAAATATATTCTTTGAATTTATAATTGTAATTATAAAAAATACATACCTTTAACTTTAACTTCCATTATGACACCACTTGTTTTCACAAATTTCTATCTCACAATTATGTAAATCTAGGTAGAAATACACATAAAAATTCAATTATCGTATTAATTTAAAAGCGACACAATTACCTTTGACGTTCTTGACACTTTGACGAACGAAAGCTTACTGAGGGTCTAGTAAACCGGTTATTCCGGTTTATATTAGTAAAGTGTAGGTATTTATCAGTAATTTGACGGGGTTTTAGGCCAAAATAAAATTATGACTTTTTTGGGTACATGACCGCAGATGGTACCACTGTGCGATGTGGGGACTAAGCTTATTATTATCTTTGGTATCTCCCAACCCTATCAAAGAAGACGTGGATATTATCGGCCCCGGTCATTTCTGTTTTTTAGACACCCTGTACATCTAATTGTAATTTTTATGATGGAAGTCCTATTTACTTGGGAAGCAAAATAATTTTTTTTGTATCTGTTTTTTTAAGTAATAGATAAAATAGTTATTTATGTACCATGGGAGTAAAGTTAGTGTTTTAGTGCCGGCATGAATAGTGCTTCCCGAGCGCAGTGAAGGAAACATTCACGCAGCAAAGGACTAAATCACACTTTACTCCTGAGGTGCATACAATATTTTTTATACAAACAAGCACAATTTTTATTACAAAAGAATGGAATGTAAAAAAAATGAACAATAATTAGCCACGAATTTTTTTTTCCGAATTTATCTAGGTATCCTTGTATTTAATCGTCTGTTTGACATTGTTTTTTATTTATTTCTATTTGAAGTTTAGATTAATATTATTAATTACCAAATATTACAAACTGTGACCTTATTAATATTAATTTTAATTTGAATTAAGTTATGGTTTATATGTTTGATTCTTAATTTTTTGTTCTTTTTACCATATTGTTCATTGGTTTTCATGGCAACTTTAAATCCCTCAGGGAATAAGTGCTCGTTTTATTCCCTGTTTTGAGGCAGTAAAATACTGTTTTATTCTCATTCGTACAAAAAATCTTTTATTTCAAGCTGAGTTCAGTGAAAATTGAGTCACTAATAATTTGGCAGTTAATATGATGTACAAAATCTTTAACCCAAAATAATTTGATTTTCTGATTCTTTCCAAATTTGTGTACAGTACAGTATAGTACAGTTTAAACCTTTTTATTGCACTATTGCATACAAATGCTAAAAATTAGTAAAAGTTTGCAGTTGTCTCTTAATGTAGTTGAATAAAAAATTTTAATTTATTTAATTTTCTTTTGTATTGTATTCTTGGTCAAATCTAGCATGATTAAATTGTGTATTTTAAATGTAAATGTTGATTTTTATCTACATATACTTGTCATTTAAAATGTATTTGTAGTATATTACAAGATGCTATTAAAGTTGTTTATTTATGTTAATAATAAGAATTAACACCTCTTTTTGATATATTTGACAGTGGAAACTTTGTAAATTAAGGTGTGCCCAGAACCAAATTATTTCGTAACTTTAGTATCACAGGCAATTATTATTTTTGAGCTCGATTGTCATTTGCAAAATGGTCAATTTATTGTCTGTGATATCAGTATTTATTTTGGGCTCTACATTTCTATCAGGAATAAATGTGATTTCAATAAACAATTTTATGTATTTGACAAATTAAAAATAAAAAAAAATAAAAAGTTCCTGCAATTATTAATATGTGATACTTTATTTGTAATCCCTGTACTTTAGAGATTACTATGTACGATAAATCGGTAATCTTTAAATAATAAAAAAAAAATTAATATAAACCAAATTGTCCCACACTCGGAATTCCAAAATCCTACAGTATGTAGTGCCTCGACAGGTATAAATATGCCATTGATGATGTCTCTATTAATCACTAACTATTTCTTTAATTTGCTCATGTAACATTTATATTTGTGTCATCACATGAAATTCTAAGAGCTGCAACTAATATTAGTATGTAGTATAAAAAATAATTGTATTTGTGAAGTGCCTATGGTAAAGCAATAATGATAAATGTATATTTAAAATATTTTTTTTATTTTAACTTAATATAGTCTGTAAAATCTATATTAGAGTTAAGTAATTATTATCACACTATTATTGCTGTTACTTATTTTAGTTAATTAATATAATTTTATAGTTTGTAAAGAAATTGTTATTTTTTTTTATTATTTAATAAAAATCGAGTTTACCTTTGTAATGTATTGTAATTATGTTGTAGATAATATACATTATTGGTGTTTTATTTATTTTATTTAAAAATATTTTTTTTAATAATAAATATTATATTATACAAAAATTACATATACAAAAGGTGGCTCAGAATTTTTTAGAACCGTAGGTTTATTTTTTATAAATGTATAAACTCCTGATTAATGATCATATGTTACAGTTCTGAGCCATTTTGAAAATATGAATATTTTATTTCTTACCAAAAATATTTCTGCTTTATCAGTGTTTTACTAAAATCTTCGAATATCTTAATTTAAACAAAACAGAAAATGTTGTTTGTTCAGTACTTATGGCAAAATGTGGATTTATGCTTATAAAAATATGTATATAGTGAATAAAGCTGTTCTTATACTGAATAACCATTATTATTATCCATCCATTCCAGTATGGAAATTGAAATTACACCTATGTAGTATACAAAGAGTCAAGAATGTTTAGGTTGTTATCTAAAATTGTTTTTATCAAAAGTTTGTAGGAATGCATATTTTTATGAACTAGTAATGTCTTTTTCTTTTGTTACTATTAAGTAGTATATTCCAGTATTGTCAATTGGTTTTAAATTGGAGAAATTGCTAGTGTTGTTCATCTGAACTGCAGAAGTAATCTGAAAACCAGGTTCATTATTAAAAACATAGTTTCATTCTGTCGAAATTTTAATTGGTTACTTGATTAATGTCGAGATTTAGCAAGACTGTTGGTTTTGAAAAAATTTTGTATTTCAAATGGATCGTTAAATTTATGTTGTTTGTAATTTATCTTTAATTCTTGATTCTTATCATCGATTTTGAGGATTTTTGGAAATCTTGTCAAAGCTATTTTGTTTTTATCTGTGACTGTCAAACTGCAAGCAATTTTGTAATAGTAAGAACTATTGGTTTATCTAAATCTGATATCAGAAATTTTCTATAATTAAATATATGTTGACAGTGTATCAAAAGATTAACTTGTATGAAGGCCTGGAGTTGGCTGGAACCTTTGATGTGAAGATAACACTGATGTAGTTTTCCATGAAACATCAAAACACTATATACTGCACTCGATGCGCGTTTCGCCAACCAAGTTGGCATCATCCGGAGATGATTAAAACTGTTTTAATCATCTCCGTATATGAATACATTCTTCCGACCTTCATAATGTACTTAACAAATGGATGTTAAAATAACATTTATGTTAACATCTCAGTAATAATCAGGGACCGGAAAAATATGCCATTTTTTAAAATCGGCAGTTATAAGGAGTTCATATATGTGAATTAATTGATATGTATCTATGCATTTATTTATATGTGTATCTGTAATATATGCACCAGCTTGGCAACCTGTATTATAGCAGGAAGCCGAAATAGATGTAATATTATACGTAACTGGCATATGTTTCACTCCCTGGTAATAACGTACTAGTCCTAAGAAATTTATTTTATTTCTAGACGGGAATTTAAATTATAGGGTCAATTTTATACGGGTTAGATTATACAGCGTGTTTCGTTATTAGATGACCCATACTTACCGGACCTCCTGCCTTAATATCTACTCACGCAAACCATATGGTTTTGTTAATAAATAATTACCGATTTTTTTTGCTTCTCGAAGTTAAAAATACTGAAACTAAATATTTGAAAATTGAGCGTCAGCTTTTGGCAATATTTTGGACGGTCAAGTACTTTAAGCAATGACTTCAGAAGTAGTCTATTCTGAAGTCATTGACTTTAAGCCATACTCCACTGATAATAGACGAACAAATTACCTAGGAATTTGACACGTTCTCATATCTACACAGAACACCACAGGTAATACAACTCCTTGTATCCCTGAAGGTACCTTATGTGGGAGAGAGAACGAGATCATTAAATGATTTTGCCAATACTGAAATTTCAAACAAGTTATCAGAAAGGGACAATAAAACAAAGTTTTTTCAACAAATAAGCGAGTTAAAACATGTGTTTTAATAATTGAAAATTGAAAAACCCTATCCCTTGACTGCTTCGTTGCCGGTATTTTTCCTATATTTTTCACATAACAATAAATTATTTCCAAGCATTAACATCACTAAATTCTAAATTAATTATTACCTAAAAAGGTTAAATCATTTCCTTGTATTTTTGATAGAAAAAAGTATTTATTTGATAACTTTTAAAATGATAGATTTTTGGTAAAAAAACAAGGTATTTATTAAAATATTCTAAAAACGACGAAACTGTACACAGTCTCACAGGCATGAGCCAGCTGAGAATTTGTAAGATAAATAAACAACCACATTACCACAAACACAGCGCGAAGTGTCATACCTAATATCACTTATTTAGCACCTAAGTGCCGTGGGTTAGAGTCCGTGACGCACGATCACAGCTAGGCGCAAGAATAGTAAACTAACAAGGGGAGGGCACGACCTTGGGAATTTATTTTGGGATGAGACTTCATGTAATAATTGTACTTCTTTAGGGTGTTCACCCCTTGTAATGGCAACGCGCAACGCTCAATCGATTCGGAGAAAATGACGTTTAAAAATTCAAACTCAGCTTATATATTAGTGAGGTTCTTCGAGTTCCCGCGGCGAAATAGCCTAGCCGATAACGTGTCTGCGTATCGCTTGGACGCTCGGGGTTCGAATCACGTGCACGACTAACTTTTTTTTTTAATTATTTATTTAATTGTTTTTACAATTAAATAAATTTATTATTTAATATTATCTATTATTTAAATAACAATAATGTTATTTTGCTAACTTGAAAGACTTTAAATTTTTAATCATAATTTAATTATAGTAATTATCCTATTACTTAAAATCCAATAAAACTAATAGTTACAATATTTTTAAATAGTAACTATAATTACTTCTATCATTAAAATCTAATTAAGTTTTAAGTTATTTCATAAAATTTCATCTTGGATACTAAACCGGTTTTGACCAACTATGCACAGTATTCATGTGAGAGCATCTGTTTTTCTATTGAATAGAAAGAATGCTCGCATAGAATGAGGGACCAATAGGATAACAGATTTTGGTTACTGTACTACTGTATACCATTTTTACCAGTGTTATTACAGTACAGTCTCTGGGCCAACGTGTCAGTTTATTTCTGGACTTCCCAAAGTTTGAAGAAATTTTTGTGAACGTAAATGATGTTTGTTTTCCAACTCATCTTTTAAAAAACCATTGTTCTTGTAAAAATTCCGCTTTCATTAATTGTGCTAGATGTCAAAAATTTTTTTGTTTTAAATGTTTTTATGATGATTGTCATTCAGGCTCATGTTTGTAATAAAAAATGTATATAAAATAAAATCAAGAAACACAATTGAAACTTTTTACTTATTAATATTTTTTTTTTTTTTTTTTCGGTTTCCCGATGCCGGTCAGTCCTCCCGTGGCCTCCGACGCCTCACGGGAGTCGCGCCGGCGCATCAACTACAGCCACTCCCCGCATCCCGCAGGGTTAGTGACTGTAGATACCAGAATCGTGTGCCCTAAGCAGACGGAGAGAACCCAGAATGACCGCCTTCTGCATTTGGCCTGCCAGCCACTCGGCTGGTTTTTGGCAGGCTGGTATGATCTTCAGTTCCGAGAGCAGCGTAGGCTTTATCCCTCCGAGTACACCGATTATAAGGACGACCATTTTGACCGAGTAGCCTGGGTACAGCACTTGGAGCTCGTACCGGAGATCGCGATATTTGGTCCGTTTCTCCTCCTCTTTCAAGGTGATGTTTTTCTCAGCAGGTGCCGAGAACTCGATAACATACATCACCTTGAGTTGATGGTCGAGGAGGACTATGTCAGGCTTGTTGGCTTGGATTAGCCTGACAGTCGGGAACGAGTAGTTCCAGTAAATCCGGCATTTCTCGTTCGCGACAACGGACTCAATATCTCCGGGGACGTAAGGCAGCACTGGTGTCTGGTCTACCCCGTACGAGTGCCTTAGATGGTAGTATAGCACTCGTAAAGCCGCGTTATGTCGGTGGATGTAGGCCGAAATCGCATATATGGGACATGCAGAAAGTAAGTGCATGAGCGATTCCGGCGCCTGATGGCAGGTCCTGCAGTTGATATCAGGAACCTCTACACGCCACACGCGGCTACGGTAGACCAAGGTGTTGATAACACCATCTTGGCAGGCCATAATGAATCCCTCAGTCTCCGACTTAAGCCCTGCTGACCTTAGAAAGGCGAAGGTCAGCCTGGTCGATAAACCCAGTGTTTCTATGTTCTTATAGAAGACACCATGCTGGGGTTTATCGACGTGCTGCCGAAACAGATTTTCCTGTTCGGCAGCTCTAATTCGGGCTTTCAGACGATTTGGCTGAAGTTCGGTGACTGACGCAACATCAGCACCTCGCCGGCCTCCTCGCCTGATGTCAAATGCGAGGCCGAGTTCATCTGCGGCTCTTTTTGCTGCCTTGAACAATCCTGCTCCCACTCCTACAGTTTCGTGATGTTTTACGAACCGCAAGAGGGGATCTGAGCTCCTGAGTATGTTACATGCCATACTCAGTACTACTCTGCCATGCGTACACTCCAGGCTCAAGAGTCCTCGGCCCCCCCGTTGACGTGGGAGGTACACACGAGGAACGGACGATCTAGGATGAATACTTCTGTGAATATTCATCATCTTGCGGGTATCTCTGTCTAATTGGCGCAGCTCATCTACCCTCCACTTTACTACTCCGAAGGAGTAGAGCAGAATCGGAACGGCAAGCATATTAGTAGCAGACACCTTGTTCTTCCCCGAAAGTTCGGAAGACCAAATCTTTCGGAGGCGGTGTCTGTACTTGCCGCGGAGAGAATCCTTTGTTTGTATTACATCTTGGATGTGCCTTTGTTGCACACCCAGGTATGTATAGGTCTCTCCGGCATCCAGATGTCTTAGGATGCTTCCGTCTGCGAGCTGCGCATTTTCAGAGAATTCCCCCGCATCGTCCTCTCTTGAGGTGGACGACTGCACATTTGTCCAACCCGAACTCCATACCAATTGCCCGCGTATATTCTTCGACCACCCTAAGAGCGTTTTGTAGTTCGCGCTCTCCGGAGGCATAAAGTTTAAGATCATCCATATAAAACAGATGGGTGACCTTATGCCTCCGGTCGCTGGGTGGTCCACATTGATACCCGCGGGTTTGGCGGAGACCAGCAGACAACGGTAGCAGTGAGATGCAGAAGAGGAGAGGACTCAGGGAGTCGCCCTGGAAAACTCCCCTCCTAAATGCCACCTGCTCTGTCGTGACCCGCTGTGCACCTGATGTTATGGTGAAGCGAGTCTTCCAGAGTGGCAGCAGCTGTTCTATGCATCTCACTAGTGGTGCTGGTACCGCAAGACATTCGAGCAAGTGCAACAATAGCTCGTGCGATGTTGTATCAAATGCCTTGCGGTAGTCAATCCAGGCCATCGATAGATTCCGCTTGTATTGCACAGAATCCTGTGTAATACAGCGGTCTATCAGCAGGCTGTCCTTGCAACCTGCCATGCCCTTCTTGGCACCACGCTGTTCATGTATCTGCTGGAAGACCGGATCAACAGACCTCAGTGTCCTTGCATACAAGATACGTGTAAATATCTTGTAGCAGGAGTTGAGGCAAGTGATCGGCCTATAATTCCTCGGGTCGGAAAGATCCCCCTTTTTGGGGATAAGCACAGTACGTCCCTCGACAAACCAGTCCGGAATCTGCTGCCCCTCGTTCAACCATGAGTTGAAAACTCGCGCCAGACGGCGGTGAGTGGACGGAAATTTCTTCCACCACCAGTTGTTAATGCCGTCTGGGCCCGGGGCAGCGAAGTTCTTGGTGCCAACAAGTGCTTGCTGGACTTCCTCCGTACTGATTGCCGGGCACACTTCATCTGGCTCTTCACGATGTCTGTGACACAGAGCCTCGAAGTGTGCAATTGCTGGAGTGTCGCTATTGAATGGACGCGTCGTTTCGTAGATTCCCTTCCAGAAGGTTTCGACATCTTCTACAGTCGGCGGATTATCTACAACACGCTGTGGCTCTTGAAATAGGCGGGAAGGATTCGTACGGAACAAATTATTTTGTTCCATACTCCTCACCCGCCTCTTCAATGTTTTCTTTATCGCCATGAGCGCTCGGATCCTATCTAGATCTAATAAATATTATTATTATTATTATTATTATTATTATATCCATTAGTAATAGTGTATTTTAAATAATAGTTTATTAAATTATAGTATATTTATTTGGTAGTAATTTAAATTATTACTATAATTAAATTATGATTTAAAATTTAAAGTCTTTTTTCGTTAGCAAAATAACATTATTGACACTATTGTTATTTAAATGATCGATAATATTAAATAATAAATTTATTTAATTGTAAAAACAATTAAATAAATAATTAAAAAAAAAAAAGTAAGTCGTGCACGTGATTCGAACCCCGAGCGCCCAAGCGGTACACAGACACGTTATCGGCTAGGCTATTTCGCCGCGGGAACTCGACGAACCTCACTAGTATATAAGCTGAGTTTGAATTTTTAAACGTCATTTTCTCCGAATCGATTGAGCGTTGCACGTTGCCATTCCAAGGGGTGAACACCCTAAAGAAGTACAATTATTACACGAAGTCTCATCCCAAAATAAATTCCCAAGGTCGTGCCCTCCCCTTGTAAGTTAGTTTACTATTCTTGAGCTAGGCGTAGTTTCGAGGTCACATCTTTAGCAATCACAGGCGATACGCTTGCACAGCATAAGAATTGTTTTCTTATGCTGTGACGCTTGGTTCTTCGGGAAATCAAAAGCTGGCTTTCGTTCGTGCATGAACACTAATCACTGTTTACATGAACATAATCCGTGTTTTACTAATCATGATCATGACGTCGTGTAAATCGAACGAACGCGTCACTACATGAACGTGATTCAAACCTTCGATCATTATGATCGAAGATTCAAACACAGGTTAATCTAACCTGTGGTTCTGTGTTGACAGCTTCTGAATTCTGATAATACGACTAGGTGTTTTGTGGAGAGATATTCCAATAACAAAGTGTCTGTTCATTTTATTTTTTTATATAAAGGGTACAACTAAAAAATCATACCTACACGACTTTGCCAGATTTATTTCATATTGTGTCAAAAACACATTAAATTTGTTACCACTAGCAGAGACTCTCTGGTGAGGATAACATTAAATAGTTTTCATATCATGTGTTGCCATTTTTCCGTACACTAGTTTTTTAAATTTCAGGGCATCCAATTTAGTTCTCTTTTTAGTTACGAATAAAATGGCAACGTCAATCAAAGTACGACTTTATATGCTTGGATTCGTGATTTTCATGGGTTTTTTGCACTGTGGTACCAAATGATTAACAGATAGAGATTTCATAAAGCTATATCTCAACACATTTTGCTGAAATAATTAGTCAATTTAATGTTAACTAAAATAATGTAATGTACTCTCATTCATACCCAATTAGCATGTGACTTCTTGTGTGAGGATTATTAACTTCCATTAGATTTATGATTTTCAGCCACAAAATAACTGTTCTTTTCTAAAATAATTGTGTTATATCATTACACTTGAGCATTTTTTTAAGAGGTTGAATATTACCTCTTATAGATTTCACAAAGAATACTTTTTTCATACGTTGTTTATGGTAGTGTACAGTATATGCAATATGTATTTCTTGATAATCTGCTGCAGACCGTATGGATAACGCCTCTTGCTCCTTATGTTGTACTGATAATTGCGCGGAGAGTTTCGTTATCTGGAGCGACGGCACGGTTTTTAAGAGCAGAGTCGAATCAAATTTGACGCTAGATGGAGACTCTTGTCATTTTTTTCGTGCAGGATTACTTACATAATTTATTAAAAACGTTTAGAAACACGATATATATTTAACAAGGATAATGTAACGACTCTGATGAATTAATTTTTGTTGCGAAAATATATTTAAATTTTAAAATATTAATTATTATACGGTATATAAGGAAACACTTTAAAAAAAAGTATTCATCAGATACATTGAAGTGTTACTAATGTATATTAAAATTTTGAAGTGGCTAAATATTCAATAAGTTAAGAAGTCCTGCATCAAAGATTTTATTAAAATTTAATGAGGGCTACCGTGCTTGAATTCACCAAGAGAGGCGCTAGTGTACAGAAAGGTCAATGTCACTAAACGTTAATGTTTAATTACTATGGCTTTTTAACACAATGATGGCAGAAGGTGAAAGTAGTAATTTACTTGCTCAGTAGGAAAATTATTGTACTTATCAGGTGTCCCATTTAAGTTAGGTTATATCAAGAATAAGCATGATGAAAACAACGATTGTACATGATTATTACTCACGATTTTCTATAGTAGACTCCTTTGGTAAAGCATAATCGTCAGGATTAAAATGTTTCCTACAAAGACACGAATGTTTCGAAGGAGTAAAGTTATCTCTATCAACCACTGTTTTAGGTGAGTTTTGTCTCTCGGAAGCATATGTTCACCTTTTCTTTCCGAACAAAATGGAACTGCAGAATACTAAGGCATAATTAACAAGTTTTTTTATTTACTGGTGTACGAAATAATTATAATAAAACCGTATAAACTTTTCCCGCGGCTAACAATAACTTTTGACATGACCTTAATGGCGCCAACTGGTAAGCCTAAAAACGTTAGCCCTCATTGGATCCGTGGCATTGCGCAAAAGGTAAGTAGGAATGAGTCGGAAATAAACTGAATTATTTTAGTTCAGCTATTTCCTGACAGATGGAAAAATGTGGGAAGCTTGATTACCACGGGTCTGAACAGAGATGGAGTAGAATGCTCTTCAACGTTTGAGAATCAAAAAATATGGCGACACATGGGCGCCGCCATTTTAAACCTGAAATGTCATTCATTTAATGGTCATTGTTTAGTTTTCTGTTGTTGTAATGCGATTTCTTTCATTATATGAATTTTTTGCGACTCTATTACTACGATAGGATATCTTAATACTTTATGTAGTGAAAATAATATATTTTTTTATTAACACTGAGAAAAGCCCCAGCAAAGAATTCTTTGCTATGATTTTTTTAGCTAGCGTAGCAATAATTTTATTTAGATTAGAAATATCTGTTCACTATATCAGAGAAAATCACTTTACTGCGTGTTTTTATTAGCTCTAAAAAAGTACTTTTCAGCCTATATTATTTGCTTTACTAGAGCACTAAAGTATTTAGCTACCATTAAAAAGAAATAAATATAAAGAAAAGATTACCGTGATAGATAAAAATTTTTCCAGAATAGCAAAGTTTTTTGCTGAGTTACGCCATCACAACACCAATCGGACAACTTCGATCTAGGTGTGCACATCGAAAGTTGGATTTGTTGCTTCTTTGCATCCATTTTTCGCTAGGATTTAAAGGCTAAACCTTGTGGCGTCATGCATTCAAATAGTGTGTATTATTTATGTTATTATACGAAGTGAAATTGAAAGACTTAGTGACTTACAGACAACATAATCTAACCATTATTTTTTGTGTTATAAATAAACCGCAGATAACTTTGGTAAGTCGTTTTTTTTGCTACTGGTTTTTTAAACCGCAACGTCAATTCAATCTATATATCGGCGCTTTCATACTAACAAAATTAATATTCAATCTCAACTTACATAAGGACCTAAGATTACGCAGATGCATGTATGGCTTAGCGAGATTAACGTTTTTGTTTACAAAACGATCTTGGTCTCTCCTTTGCATTTTTTTTTAGTGGTGTATGATTAATGATTATTGATTATAATTAAAAATAATTCTACTTTAAAACAAACAATTTGACGCTCATCTACTGCTTTCTAATCTGTTCGGTCATTGTTTTACACTGGATTCATTAGTCTGACAGTTTTTTCTCAATATACCTACAATATGTCCACGAATGGACAGTCAATCTATATAAAAATGTTTGCTTCATCAGAAAATATGACTCACGTTGACAACATTTAAGTTAGAATTTTTAATAATAAACTATATTTTTTATTTTGGCGTGAAATGTTAAATCAAAAAGTTGTTTCAAACATGATATGAGCGATCAAAATTCAAGATTTCAAATAAATATTACATTGTTTTTTTGTAAATTGACAATTAAATCACATTAAAGTTTTTAAACATATTAGCGCGGATGTATTTTATCTTTTCTGGCTATTCCTTTCTTACCGGATTACATATTATATATTTTTCTTGAAAAGGGGGCGGGCGCAACTGACATTGAATCTAGCTTTTTACTTATTATTTTTTTATTTTAATGTACGTATGTATAGGGGGCAGCACTTTTTTTTCAGGAGAATTTTTTTAAATAATTTTCGTGGCCACTTATCTTATATAAGTAGTCATCAATAAAAAAATTATAATGTCCAATTTTTTTTTATTCCAAAATACCTACTCACTTATCTGGAGTAGCGGAGTGACGAAGCTGGCGGTTTAAGAATACGATAAAAATGATAACGCTCTTATTACTTCTAGTTTTTCAAATATTCAACGAAAAAATTTTATTTACATAGGTAGGGTGCTTACCAAATATTAAACAACTTTTATTTTTTATTGTATATTTTCCTCTAAAAATTAGAGAAGTTTACTCTTCATACTTCTAATTTCATGTTTTTTGTAATTTTTGAGCACCCTTTATAAAAAACTAAAATTTCTCAACGTAAATGAAATTTTTTTTAAGAAGCAAATTTTTTTATAAAGAATGACTTTTTTTAGAAAAGTTAAAAATGTTAGTAGGTACCTATTTTGTCTTTTCGTAAACCCCATCCATGCGGAGATATACCGTACTGGTTTGTTTTTATTGGCATAAATAAATCTAGTTAAGGTACATATTTTCTGCGATGAATATAGAAGCACTGACAACTGCAATTTAGAAACTTATTTATATTTGGTGACAATCAGCCGATCTTATAAGAAAATAGTTAAACCGAGTTAAATTCAAATAAAAATACTAAACTAATTTAAAAGCACTGAAAATCAACAAAAAACAAAGAAAGGAAGTACTGAAATGTAAAAAATTAGATAAAAAATTTTTTTGAAATAAAGTGTTTTGACTAGTTCTGTTAAAAATTTTGAATGTAATGTTTCCTGGAGGCCAGTTGTAGCTGTGATTGCTTCTTCTTCCTGTGAAAATACTAGCTTATTCGCAAAAATCAGACAAATGCATGATTATGAAAATTACAAAACCAATAGACTATAAGTGATGACAGAAAATATAGGCAAAAGTGTTAACTTGGACCAATCGCCACACATGAATTTTTATGCATTTGTTTGATTTTTGCAAATAGCTGATGAGATTTCAAAGCAGTTTTAAAAATTGCCAGGGCAAAAAGACGACTGATTTTAAATTCAGTTTATTATTTTTTTTTTTTTTGCAAAAGGTTCCTTTAGATTTAAGAAGTTATAGGATGAATGCAATATTGTATTACCTAACGTTTTATATGTTTCCTAAATTTTTAATTTTAAAGAGAGGTCTGTTAATTTATTATCAGAATAAATGTTTATTTTTTTTAAATTGGTTTTATTCATTATGCAAATCCTTGACCATTGTTATCAGTGCCTTCCAGGATAAACCAGTTTTTGCTTGCAGTTACATGTTTAGGAAATTTTATTTTCATTATTCATTTATATCGTCTTGTTTGTAAAAAAAAATGTTTTCTTAAAAAAGAAAGTTCTTCCCAGTGAGGGACATACAAAATTCACCGATGGTGAGAATGATGACAGACAAAGTGTCAACTGGAAGTAGTTGAAGTTTTTGCAATACGTGACTTTGCTGGTATCTAAGGTAACCCCTCACTGGGTTTATTTGTTTGATTTGCTCAAATACATAAAAATCTTTAAAGCCTAATTTAAATTACAAACAAAAATTCGTACACCTGTAGTAAAATATTGGTCTGTTACAGAAATTTATTATGTCTGAGAGTTTGAGATCACTAATAGTAGATTTTTCTAATTAGACAAGAATGTGCATTTTAATGTTATTTTAGGAATAAATATTTTTTGCTGAAAACTATACAAGAGGTGGCTCATAAATGTTATGAAATTTTCTCGAATACAATTATATTTAAATAGTTTTGTTATAAAGTAACTTTATTATCAATTAGTATTAATTTGTAATTGCCAGTTTTCATAATTATGATATACAAGCAATTTTTTTAATAAAAAAATTATTTCTTCTCGAAAAATGTAAAAATTTAGAAAAACATGAATATATTCTGGAGGAAATTTTTTAAAGAGAGAAGCATTTTGTGCCATCGTGCATGATGGCATTAAAAATTGCTCTAGAAATAATGCATATTTTCGTAAATTTTGAAATTTTTTTTGAGGAAAAATATTTTTCATAAAAAAATTGCGTGGATGATAATTAAGAAAACTGGCAAAGACAAACACAAATTGATAAAAACTAAATAACTTTATAACAAAATTATTATTTTCCTTAAAACATGAAATATAGATGTATTTCTATCCGAGAAAATTTCCTAAATAGACAAACATTTTTCAGCAAAAAAATGTTTATTCCCACAGCAGATATACTTTTTAATAATAGTAAAATGACCTTTCTTTTCTCATTAAGAAATTCTACTGTACTGATCTAAAACTTTTTGACATGACAGATTCTCTTTTCTGGGACAGGCTAATTTTTTACTAAATTAGGAAAGTATATATGCTGCAATAAAAACGGAATTAACTACAGTAGTAGAAAAACCTCCCTATGGTAGCAAAACTCTTTGCTACAATACCAGGAAAATTATGGAGCGGTAATAAAAAATGTTGCTGTAAGTGAAAAGAATTAACTCTATCGTAGCCAGATACTTTACTTTAGCTAATAAATATATTTACTGCCACACTAATATGACTTTACTATAACAGTAATGTTTATTTTCGGTGGCTAGATAAAAAATATTTTATAAAGTAACTTTAATGTAGCAGTAAAGTAACTTTAGCAAAACGAATTTTACTGCCCTAGCAAAATTCTTGGCTGGCGCCTATTCAAATAGAGTTTTTTGCTGCTGTAGCTTGATTTTTTGGCTGTCACTGCAAAAAAACTTCCCTCAGTGAAGAGGGCTAATCAAACCAGTGTTTGTAAGATAATTTTTAAAAATTTATTTCTTCCATACGGTTTGGTCAAATTACACCAAATTTGGAGGAACAGTAGTTGAAAGTGTACTAGAGGGTACATGTATATCTATTTTAATTAATTTTCACTTTATGTAGGGAAAATTTATACTGTAAATATAAGTGAAATTTGAACGTGATTAGCTGCTGAATTATGATATCAATCGGTAAAATTCGAGGTAAAATTCATACATGTCTTCTAGAATGAATCTTCATAATTATGCTCAGCAAGTTTCAAACTTTTATTCCGTACCATTTGGTTAAAATGAATTTTCTAAATAAGTATCTTTGTCACTACAAATGGAGCAAGGAAGTGTTACCTCTATCGAGAATCGCACCTCAATGAAGTCGGTGAATAAAACGTCCAGTGAAGGTATAGTCAAGAGCAAAATTATTCAGCGACGCATGTATAAAAACTTTCTAGAGAGTGACACAGCTATCCGAAGCTTTTTCCCGACTAGGCCCCTTAAGTGCAAATTGTATTTAGTACTTTCTTAAAAAAAGCATTTGTAAACAATGTCTTGTGCGTGTAGAAAATTTGTGAAAAAATAAAACACACGCCTGTTCTCTTTGAAGTTAGTATAATCACTGATAAAAAGCCTTTTGGTTATAATACAGAAATTTTTACATGAGCATTAAGCACAATGCATTTTCGTTACAAATCAAATTAGTTTGGCCATATGCATATAGATAGCGTATACTATATTAAAGTTAATTTTTGAGGCTCTTTGCTCAATTTTAACACCCCCACTCAAAAACTACAAAAAATTACTCACATATCCCCAATTCTCGCAAATGTTTATAATGTTTCTCACAACTTAACGGTTTTGTTAACAAGTCTGCTGGCATTTCATCTGTACGCAAATATCCTACTTTAATCAAATTATTTGAAATCGCATCTCGCACAAAGTGATGTCGGATGTCAATGTGCTCAGATCGTTTGTGGTACGTGGCATTTTCGGACAGACACAATGCACTTCGGTTATCGTTATATTCCATTAACTGGATGAAAATTATAATAATGCCTTTACTACTCTTATGGACAGATATCAAAATAAACGATTACAAATACATGTTGGCAAGATATTTTTAATGGACCAAAGTTTACCAATGAGTGCTCAGGGACTTCGTAACCTGTTAGATATATTTTCAGAAAATTTGGTTGCATTGAAAATTTTGGGCTTACCTGTTGAAAGTTGGGATTTTATTTTATTTCAACTACTTATACAAAAATTAGATATACAATCAGTTAAACGGTTCGAACTACAAAATGGCTCTACGGAAATTCCCTCCAATTCTAATTTAAGGTCGTTTCTCTTAAAACAATGCACAGCTCTCGAATCGGTTTCACTTTCAATTCCTAAGGTTAATAAAACTTCTGCAAATAAATTAAACAATTCTCAACATTCCTCGTATGCTAAGCATAACTCATTTATTGTAAATGCAAAAAATAAAAATCAAATTATCTGCAATTATTGTAGGCACATCGTGCTAGTTCTTGTGGTTCTCAGGTAACTTGCCGTAATTGTAAAGGCAAGCATCATACACTTCTACACCTATCTCTTGATTAGTGGTGAGAGGTATGTGAAACTTCTCATATGGTCCAAATGCTACTATCCGACCGACATCATAGATGTCTCTGTGGCGGATAGCGACTTGCGAATCAAGTACCGAGAGCGGCGACCTCTAGCCCAGGTGGACTAAACTACTGTTATTAAATATGATTTGAACGAAACAACTACTCAGCGAGCAATTACCCCGACCTGCACTGGATTATACACATCTATGATGTCGGTCGGATAGTAGCATTTGGACCACATGAGAAGTTTTACATACCTCTCACCACTACTCAATTTACCTTAGTCAGTATATGACTAGCAGGTTGGCCACTATCATTTGTCTGTTCCATAACCTATGGCATACTAAGGAGAACTAATAAGTTCGAAATCGGTCTATGTCTGGTTAGGAATTGACAAATGATATTGGCTACCGATCTATCACGATTTGAAGGTATAATCCCATTTCAACTGTAGGAGATGTATCACCTTCTACCTCAGGTGAAGTAAATTCGCTTACAAATGTTCTCCCCTCTAACAGTTTTGTTATCTACTGCTGTGTTAAAAATTCTTGATGGTCGTGGTAATTATCAGTCTGTTAGAATTTTACTTGACTTATCCAGCCAAACATATAATTGTTCATATATATATATATATATATATATATATATATATATATATATATATATATATATATATATATATATATATATATATATATATATATATATATATATATATATATATATATATATATATATATATATATATATATATATATATATGAACAATTGATTGTCGTATTGAGAATTGTGGTATGTTTTCAGGTTGCTGAATTATACTGAAAAAACTGAAAATGGTCGACTTTTTTAATGTTAAATAACTTCGAAACCGTTAATCTTACGAAATCCGTAAAAATTGTTATCAATAGATATTTTTACATACAGTTCAATAAACCTATTGCCAATTCCATGGCTGACACGATTTCGAGATACAACATAAACGTGCATTTTTTTAAATGGACATACAAATGTTTATATCTTTGAAATCAGAAAAAATAAGCTTTCTTATAAGCCCATAGGCAACTATGGTTTCTATTTTAAATGACCAAAAATGGACTTCTTAATCGACACAATTCGCATTATTAGAGTGACTCGAATCCTCATGTATTCAGGGAGCGAAATTTTTTAATAAAGTTGGCAGTTTAATGTTTACTGTGCCATAAGAAATGATAGAGTGGTGGTATTTTATCAGTATCAAATTTAAACAGTAAGTTATAAAGATTTCTTCTTCTGCTAATATGTATAGTTAATTTTTTTGTTTTTGTTTTTCTTTTAGGTGAAAGATATCTAAATATTTTACAAAATTTGAATAATAACTATTTAGAAAATTTACCTCTCGCCGAACATAGAAACATTTTTTATCAGCACGACGGCGCTCCCTCACATAACGCGTATTTGATAAATAATTTTTTACAACAAACGATTTACGATCAATGGATCGCCAATAATGGACCTTTCGTAATTGGCCTCCTCGCTCGTCCGAATTATCAATTTTAGATTATTTTATTTGGGGAACTATTAAAAATAAAGTTTATGAGAGCCCATTTACAACTATTGAAGATTGTATGCAGAGAGTAAGAAATGTATTTCAAAACTTATCACAGGATTCAATTAGAAACCTATGGTGAACTAATCCGAAGGTGCGAAAAATGTGTGGAGGTTCGAGGGCGGAATTTTAAACAATTATTAAATTAAAATGGAATCATGTTTTTAGTTGATTTTATCTAAGCTATTTTATTTTATGATAAAGCAAAAAGAAAAATTCTCATAAAATTCCTTTTATTAATGTGACCGGTTTCATGAACAAGTAATTACTTCACATCATCAGACACAGGAATTTTTTATAAATAAAAAACCAGGGTATTTTATTTTATGCAAAGTGTCTTCAATCCAATTAATAGGCATGTTACAGTATTTAGTGTTATTTTCCGTTTTTGTGGATATCTAATAACAAATGTACTACAAGTTCTTGATATTACTTTATCACATTCTCCATAAATAATAAACAAATTCAAAAGTCTTCGTGGGTGTAATTTAAACGTGGTGGCATTTTTTCGACATAAGATAATGACTGGCATTACTTACTGATAGTTTCTAATCATGGCTAATTTGATAAAATTTTTACTAAAAATTCTTGAATTTCTAAGAAAATCGCAAATATTTCCAAAAGCTGTAACTTAAACTCCCACAATGCTTATATATAAAAAAAAATTTAATTTTACATAACTTGATGTAAAAATACAGGATGTTCCATTTGACTTAAGCAAGTTTTCGCGGTTTGAAGTTTACAAAATGTAACGTAAAAAAGGAACACTTGGTATACTATTATCGAATTTCTTTGAAACTGTAGAGCGTAGCTCACCTTATGGTCTTTCCGCATGCCAAAAAAGCAAATGAGCATCTTAAAATGTCAAATATCTCTGAAACGGCTGGGTTTAGGTATAGGGTATCATGTTTTTGACTCAGGAATTTTATGTTCTTTTCGAAAACCCTAATATATGTATATATATATATATATATATATATATATATATATATATATATATATATACATATATATATATATATATATATATATATATATATATATATATATATATATATATATATATATATATATATATATATATATATATATATAAAGCACGGTGAAAAATGCAAAAAATTGCAAATGGCAGAAAGATGCAAACCGTGGACACGTGTTTCTGACTAATTGGTCTTCATCAGCACGGTGTAGCTGAGTTAAAAAGATGGACAAAACTCAAAAAAGACACTAAAGGAATACCACTGACAGGGAGCCAGTCGCACCTTTGTGGCTTCCCACTTGGATGACTCTCCGGTATGGAGCATCGTCCAAGTATCGCACACGCGGGCAACTATAGCAACCTGCGTGGGATTCAGGACCCAGGAAAAATGAATAGGAACAGAGAAAGAGCTAGACGCAGGTTTATTTACATTACAGTAAAAAAAAAAAATCAATCATCGGGTACGCCCGCATAAAGAAAAAATTGCACGGTGAAAAATGCAAAAATTGCAAATGGCAGAAAGATGCAAAACCGTGGACACGTGTTTCTGACTAATTGGTCTTCATCGGCACGGTGTAGCTGAGTTAAAAAGATGGACAAAACTCAAAAGACACTAAAGGAATACCACTGACAGGGAGCCAGTCGCACCTTTGTGGCTTCCACTTGGATGACTCCGGTATGGGAGCATCGTCCAAGTATCGCACACGCGGGCAACTATAGCAACCTGCGTGGGATTCAGGACCCAAAATGCAAAAAAAAATGATTTGAAGGAAACAACTACCATGGCCAAATACCCCAACCTGCATTGAATTACACCTTCAAATCATGATAGATCGATAGCCAATATCATTTGTCAATTCCTAACCAGACATAGATCGATTTCGAACTTATTTGTTCTCTTCAGTATGCCATAGGTTATGAAACGGACAAACGATAATGGATATTTATATATATATATATATATATATATATATATATATATATATATATATATATATATATATATATATATATATATATATATATATATATATATATATATATATATATATATATATATATATATATATATATATATATACAGGGTGTTTACAAACTTGGGAATTATTTTTTGAGGATGGGTACATCTTGATATAATAAATCGTATAGTGCATAAGAAAAACCTTAAATATTAGAAAAAAATAACTGACCTTTCTCAACAAAAAGTGCGAACATGTTTGAGAACTGCTGGGAATCGAAGTTGAATGACAGTGTGATCAAATACATCATATGGCACAATCACTGTTCGATGTTGCCACATCC
>JANEYF010004586.1:0-108628 GCA_029963845.1 Rhamnusium bicolor | reverse complement strand
TGTTAAAATAGTCCCAACCACTAACCTACGTTTTCTTAATATTCAAATTTATGAAAATTTCTTTGTAAAAAAGAGTTACCATTTTATGTTATGTTCAAATAGAATTAAACTGTACTGCAAATTAAAAATATGCAAGAATTAAATTAAAATATGTTTATTCAGTTTTGTGTTTTTATTTTTGCTACAGTTTAGTAAATATAAAAATTATGATAAAGTGTTGTGTTAGCCGGTTTTTTCACCTTCCGTAACTTTAAATGTCGGTTTATTGCTATTCTTACAAGAATTGAAACCATATCAACTAACTGCAGTTAAAGTTATCCAAATGTGAAAAACCAGCCTTGACTTTTTTCCAATCATACATCTAATCGTTTCTGTTTCGTATCTGTCCTACGTTCTCTTCCGCCTCTGACATTTAAAATTTCACAGATAAATTAACACAAAATACTGTAAACTCTAACTTACCTTGCACTCTCCAAGAAGCACATATTTAATAAAAAGTATGTCTCATGAATCGCATGAATAAAGCAGGAACTACTTCTAACGATAGCTATTTATGATACCTATGAGTTAAAATCACTTTTAACCCACATTTCATACATTAGGTACTTATTCTACAAACACTACTAATTAAGACGTTGCATCAATAATTAGATGCATTTTTTGCGATTTCTTTAATTTTATTTATTATTTTTATTTATTTATTAATTTATTAATTAATTAATTTGACAGTTTGTCAGATTTAAAAAATGATCCAATAAATTCACTAGTTAGATACAAAATGAGATTTTACGAGACGTTATTGTTCAAAGTATATGAATTTACTAGATCATAGATTGCACTTTTTTAATATGGCAAACTGTCAAATTAATTAATAATTTTTAAAATAATGGTTCATGACTATTTAAGCTCTACGGAACTTTCGACACACACCCTGAACATGTGGCATTCTTAACACAGTAGACAGCAAATACATTTCTCGTGGCACCCTAAACACATTACTCAGCAAATACATTTTTCGTAACACCCTAAACACATTTTTGGATAAATGCATTTGATGTGGCATCCTTAACACAGTACACGCAAATATAATTCTTGTGACACCTTAAACACATTTTTGGATAAATGCATTTGATGTGGCGACGGATGTCAGATGCTTGCTTAAAACTTGTAATTTTATCTTCGAAAATACGGTGAGTAAAAAGAGCGCCGCCTAGCGCATTAAATTCGTAATTTTAAGTACCATGCGCACAGTGGTCGGCAACAAAAGTGCCACAATTTGGTGTGAAGATTGGGTGCCACATACATACGTGGACAGGTAGGTGTGTGTGTGTGTGTGTGTGTGTGTGTGTGTGTGTGTGTGTGTGTGTGTGTGTGTGTGTGCGCGTGTGCGCGTGTGCGTGTGCGTGCGTGTGCGTGTGCGTGTGTGGGTGCGTGCGTGCGTGGGTGCGTGCGTGCGTGCGTGTGTGTGAAAAAAGTGCTATAAACTACTTTCATAATTTGGGTAGCGTAAACTCTACGATATCTGAGATTTTAGTCAGTCCTACGAAGTAAGTGCATCGTCTAACTTTAAAACTTTACAAAAGTGAAAGAGACTCACCTTGTGAGCTAATACAATGTAATAGCATCAAAATATATAGATATTTAAAAGGTGTATGTTAAATTTATGTCCAAGGAGGTATATAACTTGACAAATATGAAGTTTCTTCTAAAATAAAAACCATTTGTTGAACTTTTTATAGCTATGTCAGAAGAATAGCATCTATTCATTGTTTCCAGTCAGTTAGTTTTAAGTAATTTGTTGTATTTGAAAAGTTTCCAGCCAATGAGGTTTAACGAAGTCCTAAAACGAAAGGCAAATTAAAATAATGTTTTAAATGTATTTAGACATGCAAATATGGTGTTGATTTGTTCATTAGTTCTTAAAGTAATCTCTGGTATGTGGTTTAGATGGTTGTAATTAGTTATATAAGAGAAATTGTTAAAAATCGTTGCAATTGTAATTTTTCTAAATATTCACAAAATGCCATAGTATGGCATATCAAAATAAAGCTAATCATCTCTATATCTTTATTCAAAAATAAAATTAGAGCCATAAGGTATAATAAAGAAATAAAAAGAGAATTAAATTTTCATATTTTAAATTTCAAAAAATCAAGTGTCATGATTTTTTGGAGAAATGTCAGATTAGGCCAATAAAAAGCCCATATTTAAGTTTGAGTATTGATAGAAAGCTCAAAGGGAGAGCATTGTAATTTTATAAGAAATTTCATAACCTCAAAATTTTAAATTTATATTTTCAAAAGAAATGAAGTCCATTCTCAAGCTCACGAAATATTAAAACAGGGTTTGTAAACCTAAAACACAAAAAAAAAATATATTAAATTAAATTTTATTAATACCATAATTTAATTCCAAGTGGAATGTAAGAATAATTTCCAATTACAACGACCAAGGAAAGTATTGTATATAATAGTAAATGTGATTTGAGGAAATTAGTAAAGGTAAAATACGTACCTTAAATAAAAGTTTGCTGATTGTTAAATAAATATAGTGTTGTGCTACGAAAATATAAATCCAGTGTGCCGAGTAGCCATTGTTACTGAAGTTTTATGAATCTGAAATTTGCCACGGATGCAGAAGGATCGAGGCACAGAGCAATAATATAAGCAGAAGCGTTAGTCAACAGAGATTGCCATAACGTGAAGTTCAAGAAATCGACGTAAGTAAAACAAATAAAATCCTAGGTACTCGACGATTTAAAAGCAGCTCTAGTAACAGATCTGATCATTAAATAAAAGGCCATTTCATTTTAATTTTAAGATATATTTGTGCAAAAGTGTCGTAAACTATACCAGAAATTTATAAATAAATTTATTTGTTTTGTAATCTGACAAGGTGTTTTTCATTGAAATTGGAGCTGTACGATTATTTTCAGATTAACGCCAGGAACCTGCCCAAACCCTGAGGAGAGGTTAAAACAATAAGTCTCAAAATAATAAAATAATAATACAAATAAAATAAAGTAAGCAATAATTTTTATTATCATAAAGCAAAACTTGATATATAAAATTGTGTCCCAACGTGGGGCATAAAAATAAAATATCACATTATATATATATATATATATATATATATATATATATATATATATATATATATATATATACAGTGTGGCTCATTTGGAATTAGGACACCTCTGTAAAGTGGCCAATTTTAGTCCGATTTTGATAATTTATTTTTAGATTATAGCTCATGGAAAACTGTATTTAATGGCTAATCGATAGATTTTTATCACAAAAATCAAGGCCTACTTTGCATGTTTTTTTGAACGTAAATTCTAGAAATCGTATTAGCGATTTTTTTACATAAAAACTAAGTACGGCACTATATTCAGCATGCCCTAAAATGGGTCTGTACAAACTTTCACCTTAAAGTACCACATATTAATAATTTTATTCTTTAATTTAAAAAATTAATTTATACCCAAAAATTTATTGTGAACATGAAATTACTGGTGAAATAAGTTAATAAATGCAACTCATCAATAAATAATTTTTTTAAATAAATATTTGAGCAACAGAACATAAAATAATAAGATCAAATTAGAATTTCTGTGGCTTATACTAGTCCCCCATTTAACTGAATGCATTAAGTTATTACTGCATTATTTGTCATAAAAGTATCTTTGTCGATAAATATGAGTAGAAGTCCTTAAAAGGGACAAACCGAAATATTCTCCCTGGTCCTTCAAACAAAATTCCATGCTTCTTTCTTCATCTGTTGGTCCAGATACTGTAAATACTTTGGCATAAGTATTTTATTTGCTTATTACAAGACATCCCTCAACATTTTCTTTTATCAAATTAGCCTGGAAAAATTATAAACAAGCGAACTTCTAGATTACCACTAAATAATGGGTTAACTGTCAAATGTATGTATTATTGGCTTTTATTCTGATTGTAGTGCAATTTATTTTGATTGTGGTCTCATGTAATTATGGAAAAACTTAGTTTAAATGAAAAAATTGAACTAGTTCGACTGGTAGGCGATAACATTCGTTCGGCAAGGAATGCTGCTAGAGAATTTAATAACAGACATCCAAATAGACCTCCTGTAAGTTCCAGTACTGTAAATTACGTAAACAGAACGTTTAATGAAACGGGTGCAGTTTCACGAACAATTTTGAAAAACCGTGATCCAGATCAACGAAAGTTGAGCAATAATGACCGAATACTAAATTATTTTGTAAATAATCCCTTCATTACGAACTGCTGCAGTAGATTTAAATATTCCAAAAGAGAGTATCAGAAGATGTCTTGTGAAAAACAAATTGAAACCATTCAAGCCAAAATTTTTGCATACTTTGGAATCAGGAGACGAAGAAAGAAGATTGAATTTTTGTTTGTGGGCCCAAGGAGAATATTTAAATAATTTCAACTTTTTTTAAGGAAATTTTATTTAGTGACGAAGCTACCCTTACGACAAATGGAGTAGTGTCTTCTCAAAATTCAAGATACTGGGCTGCTGAAACCCCAAACTGGGTCATAAACGCTAAAAGACAATATTCGCAAAAAGTTAATGTGTGGTGTGGAATACTTCGTGACAGAGTTATTGGTCCTTTTTTCTTCGAGGGAAATTTAAATAGAATTTTATTTTTGGAATTTTTAACGATTTTTGGGATGCAATCCATGACTTACCAATTGAGATGCATTTATCGTTGTAGTTTCAGTTAGACGGATCTCCTGTTCATAATGCAGCAATAGTTACAGAGTGGTTGAACCAAAATTTTGAAAATAAGTGGATAGGTCCAAATAGTCCCCTAATGGTCTGGCCACCTAGGTCCCCGGACCTGACGCCGCTAGACTTTTTCCTTTTGGGGTATTTTGAAGGAAAAAGTTTACAAATCAAGACCTCAATCTGTGCAAGCCCTTCGTGACGGAATTACCGAAGCATGTGCTGAAATCACCCCTGTGCAAGTTAGGAAAGTTATTCAGCACGTAAGAAAAAGTATTGACAAATGCATTCAGCTAAATGGAGGATTAGTAGAAGCCACAAAAATTTAGTTTCACCTAATCATTGTATGCTCCGTTGTCAATAAAAAAAAATTTGTTTATAAGGTATAAATTAATTTTTTTAAATTAAAGAATAAAATTATTAATATTTGGTACTTTAAGGTGAAAGTTTGTACAGACCCATTTTAGGGCATGCTGAATACAGTGCCGTACTTAGTTTTCATATAAAAAAAATCGCTAATACGATTTCTAGAATTTTCGCTCAAAAAAACATGCAAAGTAGGCCTTGATTTTTTTGTGATAAAAATCTATCGATTAGCCATTAAATTAAAAAAAAAAAAAATATCAAAATCGGACTAAAATTGGCCACTTTACAGAGGTGTCCTAATTCCAAATGGGCCACACTGTATATATACATATATATTTTCTTTTTGTGTGGATTTCGGTCAGGTATAACTAATTTAATTTTTTTTCTAACGTTTCGATTTTTACACCATCATCAGAGAACTACAATTAGTATAATATTTTAAAAACATAGTTATGGTTATTTTACATTAAAATTTACTTACACTATTTATTAGAAATTTGTTTTAAATTTTGTTACATGTTATTTGGTTGTCTGTTTTAACGCAACTGAGATTATTTTAACATAGTTTGTGGGCTCTTAAAGTTTTGTTTATGTTACAGAGATAACATTGGAAATGTATATGGTTTATTGTAGGTGTTTTGCTTAAATAGTGAATATATAATAATATATTTTATTTCAAGAATTATTATTTTGTATCTGTCAGATGTAAAAATTGATTTCATATTGTAATGTACCCCAATCATTTAATTAAGTTAAAATAGGTTTCGCTTAAATTTTCTATATCAGTGCGATTATTTATGGCGTTGGTATGTCTTTTTATTTGTAGCATTTCATGTATGTTTCTTCGGTTACAGTTAGGTGCTTTTTCTAATATTTGTATGTTGTTAAAATTAAATCGGTGGTTTTGTTCTATGGCGTGTTTGGCTAGTGCTGTTGTGTTTTGGTTTTGAATTTTTATGCTATATTTGTGCGTGTATACTCTTTTATGTAAATATTGTTTAGATTGGCCTATATAGGTACCATTACAGTCGTTGCAGTCTATCTTGTATATAGTGTTAGTTTCGTCTTCGGTTGGTAGCTAGGTTAAGTTTTGTAAAAAAAAATGTGGATTATGGTTATGGTATTTTATGGTGAAATAGTTTTTTGGATAATGTTGGTATGTATGGCATGGATACATATTTATTATTACGATTATTTGGTGTGTGGGTTGTTTTATTATAGGTTTTGTGTATTATTTTTTTTATTATTGGTTCATAAAAGTGTTTAGGGTAGGAGTTTGCTTCTAGAATTTTTTAATTTTTTTCAAATTATTTGGTCTGTATTTTGGATGTGAAAGTTGGATGGCACGATCTGTTAGGCTATTGATGACGCATTTTTTTGTAGTTGTTTGATGTGTGGGATTTAAAGTTTAGGTATCTTTGCGACCATACTTCTTTTGTGTACCAGTTGGTTTCGATAATACCATCCTTATTATATTTAGCTGCTAAATCTAAGTTTATATATATATATATATATATATATATATATATATATATATATATATATATATATATATATATATATATATATATATATATATATATATATATATATATATATAAAATACATATATATATATATATATATATATATATATATATATATAAAACAAAGAATAGAAGGTCACTGCGGGATGAGATGTAACAGGAAGAAAAGGATAATGGGTATTGCCCGCAAAAAAGGATGAATCCGTCGACACGTGTTTCTGAGTCACTACTCGTAATCATGACGGCCATAAGTTGTAAGGATAGGTACAACTTAGGTTCAACAACACAAAAGGAAACCACTGACAGGAAGCCAGTCGCACATTTGTGGCTGCAATTGTAAGACCCCGTGTTTACAGGGCATCAGACAATATTGCCACGGAGCTAACTATAGCTACCTGCGTGGTATTCCCTACCCAGGGTTTAGAGTAACAAAGAATAGAAGGTCATTGCGGGATGAGATGTAACAGGAAGAAAAGGATAATGGGTATTGCCCGCAAAAAAGGATGAATCCGTCGACACGTATTTTTGAGTCACTACTCGTAATCATGACGGCTATAAGTTGTTCAATTGCAGCCACAAATGTGCGACTGGCTTTCTGTCAGTGGCTTCTTTTGTGTTGTTGAACCTCAGTTACTTAAGCGTCATGATTACGAGTATTGACTCAGAAACACGTGTCGACGGATTTATCCAGGTTTTTGCGGAACAACACCCAGTATCCATGTCCTTTCTATATGTATATATATATATATATATATATATATATATATATATATATATATATATATATATATATACACATATATATATTCTATATATATTATGATATATATATATGTATAATATATATCATATATATATATATATATATATATATATATATATGTATATTTTATCTATACTATATATATATATATATATATATATATATATATATATATATACATATATATACATATATATATATATATATCTATATATACTTTATATATCTATATATATATATTTTAAATATGATTTGAAGGAAAACAACTACTCAGCGGGCAAATACCCCGACCTGCATTGAATTACACCTTCAAATCATGATAGATCGATAGCCAATGTCATTTGTCAATTCCTAACCAGGAGAAAATTATACACGGAATCGTTTTTGCCGTCCCAAGTATAGATAGTATAAGTTATACAAGATATACGTACTGAAAGTGTAGGGTGTCTCAACTAAGTACTTCACTTAAGACTCGCAAATCACAAATACATTTAAAGTTGAAATTGTAATCGGGCATTGTCGACTGCGAATACCTACATATTGGACCAACATTTTACTCGAATATAATACAATTCAGTCATGGGGTATCATTGAGATTAGATTAAAGTTGATGTATCGTATCACCCAATTTACTTGAATTATAAAACTTCGTTTGAATCTAAGACACGTCCTGTATATTGTACAGTTTCCAAAACTAGTACATTGCGACATTTTTGTGCGTTTAATAAAAACCTTAACATTTTGCTCTAAAGTTTTTATAAAACATAGTTTACCTAAAAGATAAAAGTTTGTAAAGCTCTAGCGATCTAACAAAAGTTATTGTTCTTAAATGAAACGATCTACACACACACATATATACATACATACATACATACATACACACAGGCAAACTTTATTTCAATATTTAAGTTCAGGGTGTTATGAAATGAATTTCTGTGTACAATATTTTTTTCTGTGATGATTAATACAATTTTTTGTCCGGTTGTTACACCTCAACCACCTGGTAGCCAAATGTTACATCTGGTTACCACGTCGTCAAATATAACCGGGGAACTCCCTGTGGTACCGTGATTTTAGTTTCGCCCTGTATTAGGATGACTCTTAATACAAGAGGAAACCAAATCAGGTATTTATGGAAAAGCCTTCACTTTACCTGTCAATAAGAACTATTCTTATGGGCAAGGAAAGCGTAGAAATTTCCTGCGCTGCGGCTAGCTGATTTTTTTGGGAGGCAAGGGCCGTGCGTTTCTTGTTTCCTTGAGACCTTGGTTCACTATTATTCACTTCAAATAATTCTATCAACGAGTAGTATGCGAGGATGAATAAGTAATAAAAAATATATGTTTATATTAAGGGCGCCATCTGCAGTTTTACCAGTGATTACTTTTTTCATCCCCCCAACTCAGAATCTACAGAATTTCTGTCTAAGGTAGAGACAGAATAAAAAATTAATTAATAAAATTAAATATTTATTAAATCAACAGCGACACAAAAATGGTAATTTAGAATTACCGACAAATATATGTACAATAATTTATTACGAGTGGGTGAAACTCGTTCACCGAACACAATCAAAAATAAATAACTTGCCACACTCCAGCGAAGGCTGACCTGTGATGGAAAGGTGACGTGAGTCTTGAAGTTAACGTTTTTTCGTCTGGTATGGACACCTAGTTTCTTAATACATAGTCTACCGATGAAATGAAACGTTTCTCAAAATTGTGGAACGCATATCACGTTACAGTTACAGATGAATTCTGGTCATCCAAATAAAACATCCACGGAACTAATCCTCTGGATCCAAGAATCGTGACTTTTTAATTTGCCAATGTGCAACTGTTAATGTCCAAATGAAATTGGAAGTGTGAAATATAAATTCACAAAAGAAATTCTGATGAATTTACTATTAACAATGAATATATTATAGCGATGAGTTATATTAGCTTTCGCAGATTAATATTAGCGATCAATAATATCAGATTTTTAAATTAGCATATAATTATTTTAGCTTTAATTAGCCTAATAAATTTTAGCCGGCTTCAGACTATGTATTTAAGAAAGGAATAAATAGAAACATATTATTAGAACATGTGTCACATCTTCACAAAAAATTAGAAAAATTAATTATTAACTTTTCCTTAAAAATATACATCTTGAAGAGAACTTGCAAGAAAAATAAATCATTTAAAACTATTAGTATTACCTGATGGTTGTTCACAACACTAGTAAATTAAGATAACATTTCAAAAGTTGATTGATGTTATCGATTGTCTGCCAAGAGGTGTTGCCGGTGCAAAGTTGATTATTAAAATGGCTTATCTTCCTGTCTCTATCAAGGAGGTAAACTAGTTTGATATAAAAAATCAAACTTTATAAAATAAGATATGAAAGTAACTAAAATAAATTCATAATATATCACAAATAATATTTAATGATTAAAATCCACCATAAGAATAGTCTAATGGTACTACATAACACAAGTATTACACAATGATATTTAAATTAATTATTTCCAAAAGATCGTAACGCCATCTATGTGTGGTATGACAAGTTGTCTCCTACTGGTAGGCAACTGACACAGAAAACTTTAACAATAGTAGCTGAAGGTCAAACCAACCAAAGGCAGTCGCAACCCTTCTGAAAGGAAAACTATAAACAGCTGTTCTCACTTTTAATTAATATCGACGTAAATATTGAACATTTATCTAATAAAGTAGTAAATGATTGCATATTTTATGTGACACATATTTCCAATAATATTTTCTTTCAGTGTGAAAGCGTTAACTTCTGGTACTGTTATTATAATAAAAGTACTTAAATAATAAAAAATATTGATAATGTAAATATGTACAAGATACTATTAACTTAGATGGTAAACATAATAATTCCTTAACAAATATGAGATCGACCAAAGGTTAAACAGAAATTCTTCACCTACTAAAAATACTTATTATAAACAATTGGGAACCAGATAGGATATTTGGAGGTTATTATTTATTTATTATTATATTCCGGACAGTGACGTTTTTAAACGTAACATCACTCCTTCCTTTTTAAAACTTCTTCAGATTTTTCAGTTAATGTTCAAACCAAAAATAAATAAAACAAGGTAAGTAAACTAGCTCATAACAACATTAATGAAATGGGAGAAACAAAAAGAATTGTTCCCTAGACTACATGAGAATTATAATTCAATAATCAAGTACAATTTTGATTGGTTTCAGTCCTAATTATTATTAGGAAAAAACAAGTATTGAGATCTAGGTATTAACTGTAAAATCCAACATTGACTGTTATTAAAACAACTTATTACTCGGCAATAGTTATCTTATGGTATTATACCAAAAAAATATAATAAGACAATTGATAAATGTCCTATTAGTGATATTAAAACTAATAATAAAATTTTCTTTTAGGTTTTGGTTTCACCTCACCTCGGAGAAGAATGCGCAAAAGTACACCTTAACCCGGATGCATTATAGTTGCATCGAACTGAAATTAGTTAAGTTACTAAGTGAACAGAACTACGATATGCTCAAGGCACCTATGGTTTAACTTGAATTGACTAAGAATTAAAGTTCAAATCTTTATGCAACATATTTTAGTAGTCGCTTACCGAAATTGGAGACATGCTATGGACAGTCACCACGATACATCTACAAGGATGCCTAAAAATTGCACAATGAACACTTCCGCAGTGTCACTGCCAATCTAAAATTCGTGAGCTTGAAGCATTAACAGCTTAAAGTCTGTAAGTCAAACAAATTAATGTCCAAACTTAATTAACAATGGGTTTAACTAAATACGATATTAAAAAATATTAATTTGGATAATGAGACCAGCCCAGGCACTACGCAAGGCACTGTAATAAATAACTGTTGCTTTGTTAGCTACAAGTCAAAAAAGTCGAGGAACAACATCCAAAAAAGTTGTCTACGTAGCATAGCGCACAAGAGGCAGTCTTCACTTAGCAAAAAAAATATTTTAGTGATATTTTAACACTTGTTGATTTAATAAGAGAAGTAAGAAGAAGGTGTGTACTCATTAAAAATCGAAGACATACAAAAAAATTCAATCTAATTGAATGATAAGCGTAGGGTTCTACTAGTGAACCCACAAAAAATTTTAAACAAATTTTCATCAAAAACTTAACTGGGGACTTAAATAGCAAGACTAGGACTCGAAAATACGTTATTTACAACTGTTAATTAATAGAACGTGTGTTTCAACTTTATTTCATATAAAAAATCAAAAAAACTTAAAGTTCAACGAATAACTTTAATGATTATTTTTGTTTAAAAGTTTAAACTATGTCTTCACATTTTAACAGGTACGTAGACAGGAAGTAGCAAGAAGGAGAAAGAATAAAAGAACGATGTTAGTGTTTATATGGAATTGGGGAATCTCCAGTCGAAAACTCGTAAAATTCTCTACTGAAACCCGTATTCCTACAAGTGGGCCCACCCTATACAACCCTGGTTCAAAAAGGAAGGTAAGAATAGTTAAATCCAGCCAAAAATGGTTTCTGTAGAAATTAATCTTACTGAACCGGAAAAATGATACACCCTGTACATTAAACTAAATGGGGCTTTTTGACAGACGTTAAGCAATATGAGGCAAACAAATATGCACTGTGCAGGATGATGCAAATTTCCTACCAAATTTCAGGTATTCTTAAATTAACTTAAATTATTTTAATTTTTACCGGGAGCAAGGTAGCGAGCCTTCTCCTATGATAATAATAATAATAATAATAATGTTTATTGTTTGAGAAATACGATACAGAATATAAAGAATATAAAAAATAATAACAGCGTATGTAACAATAAACATAATGTACTCACAGGAGCATTTTCATGCTTGATCGTTGAGAATAAAAAAAAAGCTAACTAATATATACTGTTAATTATAACAAATATAACACATAATAATAAACAGGTTTTTTTTTTAAATATGTATATAGTAAGTCACACCTATATATTAGTTATACACACATAACCTTAAAATTACACAACTAGAGTTAAACAAAAACAAATTACACATAACATAGATTATACACTTATAAAATATATAAATAAGCGTAATTATTATTTTGATTAATATGAAAGAAGTTGTTTGCAGTAAATATTTTAATATTTTAATTTAGTGATTAACGAAATAGTAGCTAGTGTTTAGAAATGAATTTAGACTTAAATTCTAGTTGTTAATCAAATCATGTACATTTTTTCTTAATGTACCCCTAATATGCTCACGTAATTTCTTTTTAAAACTGTTGCAATGATTTGATTAGTTTCAGGTCTAAGTTTAAAGAATTGTATAATTTTGACCCAATAAGTCATAGCTTTTTGTCCTATGGCTTTTTTCATAAGAGGTAGCTCATAAGTATGGTCACGTTGCCTTGTACTGTATATATGATTTATTTGTACTAAATAGTTTTTATTTGTGTGTTGTCTAACATTACAGTGGAAATAAAATAATTGTTTAATATCCAACACTCTGGATTCCTGGAATATTGCATCACTTGAGTAAGTTTGTTCTTTTTTAAAAATTATTTTAAGTATTTTTTTTTGTATAACTTCTAGATTTTTTAGGTGTGTTTTCGCAGCGCTACCCCAAGCCAGTATTGCATAGATCAGGTGAGATTCTACCAATGAATAGTATAATACTTTTAATTCATTAATATCTAAGACTTCATAATTTTTAAATTTATAAAGAACAGTTCTTATTTTGTTTACCACGTAATTGGCGTGAACATCCCATCTTAGGTGGCAATCTACTTTAATTCCTAGATATTTTATTTCTTTTACTGATTCAATAAAAACATTGGTTGAGCCGCTTATTTTTAATGGGCCAATATCTGGATAATTTGAGCTTTTGGAACAGAATGGTATGTAAAAAGTTTTATTAAAGTTTATCGTCAGCAGATTGTGATCGAACCAGTCTTTGATGTGACCTATATCTGTTTCTACCATTGATTTTAATTTAGTCCAGTTATCTGCAGTATAGAATATGGCAGTGTCATCCGCATAAGTAATAATTGTGCCTCTTGTTTGGGTTGAAAATAAACCATTTAGATATATTATAAATAATATGGGGCCAAGCACCGTACCTTGTGGAACAACGTATTCGATTATCTGAAAATCACTTGTTGTGTTTCCGATTTTTACACATTGGTATCTATTTGATATATAACTTGTGAATAAATCGAGAGCACTACTTCTTATACCGGTTTGTTCTAAGGTTTCCACAAGCATGGTGTGACTGACCGTGTCAAATGCCTTCGCGAGATCGATGAATACTCCAATTGCTGGTGTGCTATCATCAAGGGCAGCGTATACTTTTGATGTTAATGTGAGTATAGCATCTTGGGTAGATTTTCCCTCACGAAAACCGTATTGTTTATCTGAAAGAATTTTGTATTTCTCGAGGAATTCATTTAACCTAACTTTAATAATTTTCTCAATGACTTTGGCAAAATTTGTGATCAGAGATATGGGTCTGTAGTTAGCTGCTTCCATTCTATCGCCATTTTTAAATATAGGAATAACTATAGATGTCTTAAAGGCAGATGGGAAGTGCCCTTTTTCCATGCACTTGTTTATTATGTATGTGAATGGCTCACAGATAATGTGTGATATTTGATTCAGTGTTTCTGCCTTTAAGCCATCTATACCTGCACTTTTATTATTTTTGAGTGTTGATAAGATTGTAAGTACCTCATTCTTGTCCGTAGGTTTCAAAAATATGGAGTTCATGACAGTATTTTGTTAGGCTGATATGTATTACTTTTTTGTATGTTGTTTGCTAAGTTTTTTCCAGTATTTATATAGTTATGATTAAAAACATTGGCTATTAATTTGGGGTCTACAATTTTTTCACCGTGCTATTTTTTATGAAATCAATTTTATTTTGTTGTCTTGGCTGGCTACACAATTCTTTTACAGTTTCCCATAGATGTTTATTATTATTTTTATTTTCATATATTTTGTTTTTAAAATAGTTCATCTTTGCTTTTTTAATTAATTTTGTAATTAGATTTCTGTAATTTTTATATTCCTGTTTCAATAATTCATTATTAGGTTCCTTTAATAATTTTTTGGGACATTTTGTCTCTCGCGTTAATTGAATTTATGATCCCGTTGGTTATCCAGTTTTTTACGTTTAATTTTATTATGTTTTATTTTAATGCTTTTTGTGCAAATGTCTATATTACTTTCAATTATTTTTAAAAACATATTTGTTGCAGATTCTACATTCTCTTCCTGGTATACCTCATCCCAGGTGATTTGATTTAAGCGATATTCCAGCTTTTTTAAATTGGTCTGTTTTATTATTTTTTCATTATTATTATTATTATTTAATTTGCGTTTAGAAAATAATATCACTTGTACAACAATTATATAATGATCAGTTACTGCTGTTTGTATAATTAAGGGCAGTATATATTCTAGATTTAAATTAGTTTTAATGAATATATGATCAATACAAGAGTTAGTTGTTTCTGTACACCTAGTATAATCATTTATTGCCGATATATATCCATATTCGTGCATTATATTTAAATAATCGTTTACATAGTCTACATTTTCAGAATATCAATATTAAGGTCACCAACAAAGAAGTAATAATTAACTCCATTATTGTGGCTGTCTAAATACTGTTTTAAGTGGTTATTAAATTCATGGGGACAAGTTGATGGGGGTCTGTAGAAACATGATATAATAATAGTTTTATCTTGAAAACTAGCTTTAATTTCAATTAGATTATTATTACCTATTTTTATAATATTCGATGTAAATTCAATGTCTGATTTAATATATATTACTGTGCCATCATTCTGATTGTAATTTCCCTTTATTGTATATTAAGTTATATCCATTAATATGATATAAGTCAATATCAGGGATTTCCCAAGTTTCAGTAAGTATAAGACATTCAAAGTCAAAATCAAATTGATGCAAATAGGTCTTGAATTCATCAAGGTTTTTATTGATACTTCTGATGTTGTTATGTATTAATTTAAAATTGGGCAATATATTGTTTATTTTTAGGACCTGGTTACCTTCATTACAATTTGCTACTATTTCAGTTTTTATTGTTTCTATTTCAAAATATTTAACATATGGGTCCATTTGGGTTTGTTTTGATTATGTTATCTAAGATAACAATGCTGTTATATAAAATTTCATCACACACTTGTAAGAGAAAAAAAAGACTCAACATTCATAAAATATAGCAAGAATACTAAGAAGAGTTTAGATAACCCGTCTGCATACTAAAAGCATTTATACACTACAATTAGCTGTTTTCTTTACTAAATATAATACGTAATATTAATATTAATATTTATAGTAGGCAGTAGGAGATAAAGATTTTTTTCTTTTTTTTTTCTTTCTTTTTTTTTTATTATTATTATAATAAACAATGTACCTTATTTACTTATTTTTTGTGGTCTTAGTGTTTCTCAATATTCTGTTTTCGCCGCTCATACAATTTAATTTCCCAGCTAAGTGAGAGGATCCGCCGCCATCTGGTGTCCTGCTGTAACCAGTTGCCTGATGTTCTGCTGCGAGGGTAGATTGAGGTATGTTACGTGTTAATTTGGTTGTTGGGCTGGAAGCACTCTGATTACTCAAGGTATCCTTATTTGTGATGTTTCTCTGGGTTACTGATGCACTGTTCGATTTAGATTCAGGCGCCTTATCAACGATCACAATTTCTTCATCAAAATCTGTTGTTTCAGTATAGTTTATATTTCCTTCTTTTAACTGGCTAGCGGTATAAGTTACGTTATTAATATATAACTTATTGCTTTTTATATAAGCTCTTAAGTTTCTCTGCCGCGCTTCCTTCAGGTTTTCATACAGAACTTTCCTGTCATTTTGATCTTCTGGACATAGATCGTTTGATATTGAGATATTGCTTCCCTTTAATTTTTTTATATTTTTGAATACTAGCTGTTTTCGTAGATATGACACAAATTCCAACACAATGATATTCTTATTTCGTATCTTGTAAATATTATTTGCATCTGCTTCCCTTAAATCGGTCTGTAGTAACTCATTCAATTTTTCTATTGCGTATCCCAATAAATTATTTTCTTCCACCTCTTCTAAGCCAAATATGAGTATATTGTTTTTTCGAACTCTTCTATCCAGATTTATAATCCTTTTCTCGAACACACTGTATTTATTGTCTAGTTGAGTTACAGTATTTTTTATGATAAAACCGTATTCAGAAAGATCTTCTGAAATTAACTCTAAACTTAATTAAGGGTTGCCTATTCAACCGGCGTTAAACACAACAGTTGAGGCCATTTATTGTCACTTATGACATTTATTCCTAGAATAAACTAAACCTGAGATTAATCTACTATATACAGAGACTCTTATTATTATTATTGATTTGGCCTTTTAATTTGTTACTTAACAAATACCAAACAATAGATATCACAGCAAAACAAATCTCACTAAGAGATGCGGTTGAGAAGATTATCCGTAGATAAAAATTTCTCGAATAACAAAATTCTTTTAAACATGTCAATTTAAAACTAAATTTTGAAATTACTAAAACTGTCACAATTATAGAATTGTGCATCTTTCTACTTGAAGGTGTGGTGGAAGATTATACTATGAATCTTCCTGATTGAGAACTTATGTTCTACCAAAAACTATTGTTTATCTTAAACAATTTATACCGTACCTAAAGGTAAAGATAACTATATTGGGCCTATTTGGTCCCAAAAATATTTGAGCTTTAGTCAAAAAAATAAAATCTTACTCGCAGTAAGATTACTCAAAAACTGATGAAATTTTTTTTTTTTTACACATCTTAAAACTTGGTCGGATGAACATCCCTGTGTTCATCTTTACACCACAAAAATCTAATTTTGGCGTCCCAAAATTACTAAAGAAACTTTCTTTACTAAACTGCAACACTGCAAAACTGCAAAAAATAAGCTCTGGGCAAAAATAAATATGGGTTTACTAAAGGGTAAAAATATTTGTATTTATTCAGAGGTGATTTGTTTATAGAAAATTTTCAATTTTCTGTGACATATTAGTCTTCTAGCTGGGATAAATCCGACTGAGAACCAAAATATGGTTTCAGTTGTGAGACATGATAACGGCCAGCGAATGTACCATCCATATGATTTAACTCATAGGACTTATTTGATATTATTTTACAAATCGTGCACAATACATATTTGTTACCTAATTTAGCTGCGTAATCAGCTACTTTATCACTCTTATGGTGATTCAAACGCCATACTTTTTCACCAAGCTTAAATTTATGATCCCTCTTACGCAAGTTGTATCTCGATGATGCTTGCTTATACGCTTTATTAAGTGACTCCCGGACTAACTTATACACATCAGGTAATTTATCTAACTCGTCTGCAAAAGACTTACGATTTTCATCAAGGTTAGGTAACACTAAATCTTTATTATCGTCATAATAATCACCTCTAGCAGGTAATTTACGTCCAAAAACTAAGAAAGCAGGCGTGAAACCTGTGGCTTCATGAAGAGAGGTATTTAATGCCATTTGTATTTCGGGGATCTGTTGATCCCATTTTTTATGAGATTTAGTTATGCAACAGCGGATTGCAGTACCTATAGTACGATTGCATCTCTCGACTGGATTGCTTTGTGGATGATAATAAAGGTTATAAAAGACCTGAGGTATTTTAAACTTTGTCTTAAAAGCTTCAAACTCCTTACCTGTATGGGCTGGAGCATTATCTAATAAAAGAACCCTTGGGGTTCCATAGGTCAAAAAAATTGACTCTAAAAATGTCACAATTGACTGTGCAGTAGCCCTGCGTACTGGCTTCATTATCACAAACTTCGTAAAGTAATCGACGGCAACCAAAAGAAAGCGATTACCTTTTTGAACTTGACGGAAAAGGACCTTTTGTGTCATAACACAAATACTCAAATGGAAAATTGGCCTTTTTCTCCGCTCCCATTAACCCAAAACGTTGAGTACTAGGTGATTTTTCTCTTTGACAAATTTGACATTTCCTAACATACTTTAGGACATCTTGGCGCATCTTAGGCCAGTAATACGTTTCGGCAATTTTATTAAGTGTTTTTATAATAACCTAAATGTGCACTCGTGGCTAGATCATGGTTGTCATGGATTATTGAGTTCCTTTGTTCTAAAGGAACGACTAATTTCCACTCAGAAATGTTGGTTTTCAACGCCAATTTTTTTCCAGTGTGTTTAAAAATATGATTATCTCTTATTAACCATTGTGGATATCTCTTGGTGACTGAACAATCTTATCTTTCAGATTTATATACCACGGTTCAAGATTATCCAAAGAGATGCCTAGAAGATTGATATCTGCTTCCGGTTCTGCTACAGGTACTGCTCTAGAAAGTGCGTCTGGGACGACATGGAGACTACCTTTCTTATGAATTATTTCAAAATCGAACCTAGACAGGCGTATGGCCCAGCGACTAAGTCTTCCGGTTGGGTTGGAGAGTCGACTCAAGTATAGGAGACTAGCATGGTCAGTTATTAATTTGAAATGAGTGCCGAAGACATATCCTGCAAATTTTTCACATGCAGTCAAACAACTTAATAATTCTAAATCTACGGTACTGTAATTACGTTCAGCGGGTGTAAGTGACCGTGACGCATATTCAATGACCTTTTCCTCACCCCCTATTATCTGTGTCAACATCGCCCCAAGTCCATAGCCACTTGAGTCGCAATGAATACTAAATTCTTGCGTGAAATCGGGAGCTGCTAAAACGGGAGCAGTTATCAACTTCTCTTTAACACTACAAAAAGCTTTCTCGGCGTTTTCATTCCAAACAATAGTTTGTCTCTTGGCCTTTCCTTTAAGGAGGTCATTTAGAGGTTTCATAAGAGAACCAAAGTTGGGGATGAAACGACGGTACCAGCTGCACATTCCTATAAAACGTCTAACTTGAGTTGAGTTTTGTGGTCTCGAATCTCAACCATTGCCTTGACTTTCTCATTTGAGGTTCTTAAACCTTCAGAGTCTACTATAAAACCTAAATATTTCAAAGACGACCTAACAAAATTGCACTTTTGAAAATTAACTGTAAGGCCCGCATCGGCCAGTTTATTATGTACATCTAACAATAGAGTCATATGCTCGGAAAATGTTGATGAAGTTGTAATTATATCATCTAAATAAACAAAAATTTTATTACTATAACGTGGGGAGAAAATTCTATCCATTAACCTCTGAGTAATCTGGGCAGAATGGAAAAGCTGTTTTTTCCTTACTTGATTCGTCCAAAGGAATCTGCCAAAAAGCACTTTTCAAGTCAATTGAGGTTATAATTTAGCATTCGATAACATTTTCAAAATGTCATCGACGAGTGGTAGAGGGTACGAATCTTTCTTCGTTACCTCGTTTAAAACTCTCCCATCAAAACAGAAACGAAACTCACTATTCTCTTTTTTTACTAAGAGTACTGGGGAGTTCCATGGACTAAAAGATGGTTCTACTACATCTTGAGCTAGCATTTTATCTAATTCGTTATTGAGATGTTCAAGCATATATGGGGACAACAGGTATTGACGCTTTTTGAAAGGTTGAGCATCACCTGTCTCTATATGTGCTTGGATTAAAGAAGTTCTACCTAGTTTATCTTTAGGTGAAAGTGCCTTAAATTTATCAATTATTAAATCTAACTCAGATTGCTCTTCAGGTGTTAATTTCAACTTTTCCGACTCGACAAAATTTAACTTGCTGGATGGAGAACTCACGGCATTGATTTTCCAAATTATTTGACTCACTGTGTATGTCCCATATTTTATTTTTAAAATTAAGTGTCAAGTTAAATTTATTACAAAAATCACTTCCTAATATAAGACCTACTCTTAAAGAAGGAACTACTGAAACCGTTACTATTTTACAAACATTGCCTATGCAAATAGGAAGTTGACACACTCCGGTGATAACCTGAGGTTTTCCATCAGCGGTTTTTACTGTACTTATTTTACTCTTAATTAACTTAATTTTATGTTTTCTAATCAGCTGCAAAGCTAGGGAACCCATACACGTGATAGTCGCACCGCTATCAATCAACGCGATAATTTTATCTCCATACAGGGTGATTTCTACATGTGGACGGTTGTCCGAAATTTTATTAACGAACAAAGGAAAAGTTTCCTTCGTTTTATTTTCCTTCATAAATTTACTTACAGTTAATTTCCAATTTTTCCAATCTACTAAATCTGTACTAACATAAAACTTTTGTCTTGAGAAAAATTGCCTAGTCTCTACTTTACTAGAATTTCTGAACCGCCTGTTCAGAAAGTTTTGGCCTTGCCTAAATCGCGTCTGCTGTCGGCCTTGCGTAGCAGATGCGTCTATACGTTTTTTGAATGCTTACATACAGGGCACGTACCCATGGTAAAACCTGGCTTACCACATTGGTAACAGAACTTAGTTCTCGGTTTCCTACAAAATCTAAATTGGTGGTTTAATTTCTGGCAATTCCAACAAAACTACTTTAGGAAGTGGTTCAACAGGGTTGGAGACTGTATTTACCTTTTGACTAATATTATTAGACTTAAAAGTTTTACTGTGACTTATTTTTACATTAGACTTTTCTTTTCTAGGAGATGACGTACTCGCCTGTGGATATGTGGACAAATCTCCTTCAAGGGAGACAACTATTAGCTGAAGTAGAGGTGGCGTAGGAGTTATTTTTTATCTGCCTGGCCTCGTCTAACATGACACATCGTGAAATTAAGTCTTCTGTACTTGAAATTTCTACTAAAGCTAGGGGATCAATATATCTGGATAAAATATTTTTACGGATTATTTTAAGTTGATCTCGTTCTGCCAAGGGAACTGGCAACCTTCTAAATAACCCTTTCATTATAGCAATATATATATGTATTGACTCCGAATTAGCCTGTCTACGTTGTTTTATTTCGTCTAATAATTTTTCGTCATACTCAAGGGGTAAAAATGCATTCTCCATCTGTTTAACCAGATCTTTCCACGAATTAACAGAGGTTTTGATCGCTCTGTACCAAACTAACGCTTGACCATCGAATAAATCGATAGCTGACTCAAAAAGATGTTTTTCAGAGACATTTCTTGCAATAGAAAGCTCCTGAACTCGTTCTAAGAACGCTTTAACACTAGTTTTGCCATTGAAATTAATTCCCCATTTATAAACTGGTATAGATTTTGCACTATATGACTCCTCACTCTCACCTATTTTATTACTCAGTATTGGTTTAATTTTAGAGTGTAAAATTGCCTCGATTTCTAGAATCGTTGCTAGAGACTCGTTTTTAAATTCTAAAAATTTTAACTTTTCCTCTTCAGGCTCTGAAGGAGCTTCAAAACGATTTACTCTATTATACAAAGATTTCAAACGGGTAGAAATAAGTAAATAGGAGGTGTCCTCCTTTGTCGCGGAGAAATCGTGAGCTAGAAATTCTAATTCTATCAATGAGATAGAGATGGCAGTTTTCTCACTATTTCTTTCCTTGTCTGAAAAATTTAGTATTTCTGTGTTGTTGGTTATGCAACGTTCGAGAATTAGCCGCCTGCTATCAAGCGTTTTCTTAAGTGCAGTTACATTTCTAATCCTAAGCTCATAATTTATTTCATTTTCAGTTAGGTATTTAACGTTGAACGGAAGTGCGTCCATCTTTACTCAATAAAACTTGAAAAATTCCTTAACTGAATAAATTACAAAAAAACTTATTTATAGGATACCTATTATAATAAAATATAAAGTGAGTTCCACACAAAGCAAAACCTGCTGTTTTAATTTACTATTGATAAGATTCCTTATCTGTAAGCTCAAAAAAAACCAAAAAAAATAGTAACACACAATAAATTTCAACCTGTTAATTTCTTGGAACTCATGCTATTTATAATCAACAAAAACATTAATAAACCTGTTTATTAAATATCCACACTTGAGTTTTTATTGAATTGTGATTCTTTGTAGCTTTTATGTTTATATCTGTTTGTTTTATATATTGTATTTTTAGCTGGATTGTGATTTATATTTTTTAAGAATGTATGTTCTTTCTCTACCTTAAATTGTTAATCGAATTACTTGAAGTTTTCTTACTTTAAAATTCGTGACTGTTGAAATTCCCCCTTCGTAGGAAAAATTTTGACACCTTAGGAGGCAAATTTCCATACATTAAGTATGCGAAAAAATTAACGAAAACTAAAATTTTTCAACAGCACACGAATGTCTAAAAAAATTTACTCAAAAAACTCTCAAAAATAAAAAACTAGTTACAAAATGTTAGCCAAGTCCAAAAAAAACAAGATTAACCCAATAAACCACGTCGGGCGCCAAATGTTACACCTCAACCACCTGGTAGCCAAATGTTACATCTGGTTACCACGTCGTCAAATATAACCGGGAACCCCCGTGGTACCGTGATTTTAGTTTCGCCCTGTATTAGGATGACTCTTAATACAAGAGGAAACCAAATCAGGTATTTATGGAAAAAGCCTTCCCTTTACCTGTCAATAAGAACTATTCTTATGGGCAAGGGAAAGCGTAGAAATTTCCTGTGCCTGCGGCTAGCTGATTTTTTTGGGAGGCAAGGGCCGTGCGTTTCTTGTTTCCTTGAGACCTTGGTTCACTATTATTCACTTCAAATAATTCTATCAACGAGTAGTATGCGAGGATGAATAAGTAATATAAAAAATATATGTTTATATTAAGGGCGCCATCTGCAGTTTTACCTAGTGATTATTTTTTTTCATCCCCCCAACTCAGAATCTACAGAATTTCTGTCTAAGGTAGAGACAGAATAAAAATTAATTAATAAAATTAAATATTTACTAAATCAACAGCGACACAAAAATGGTAATTTAGAATTACCGACAAATATATGTACAATAATTTATTACGAGTGGGTGAAACTCGTTCACCTGAACACAATCAAAAATAAAATAACTTGCCACACTCCAGCGAAGGCTGACCTGTGATGGAAAGGTGGCGTGAGTCTTGAAGTTAACGTTTTTTCGTCTGGTATGGACACCTAGTTTCTTAATACATAGTCTACCGATGAAATGAAACGTTTCTCAAAATTGTGGAGCGCATATTACGTTACAGTTACAGATGAATTCTGGTCATCCAAATAAAACATCCACGGAACTAATCCTCTGATCCAAGAATCGTGACTTTTTAATTTGCCAATGTGCAACTGTTAATGTCCAAATGAAATTGGAAGTGTAATATAACTACAAAAAAGAAATTCCTCATGAAATTTACTATTAACAATGAATATATTATATAGATGAGTTATATTAGCTTTCCAGACTATAAGAGCGATCAATAATATCAGATTTTTAAATTAGCATATAATTATTTTAGCTTTAATTTGCCTTAATAAATTTTAGCCGGCTTCAGACTATGTATTTAAGAGAGGAATAAATAGAAACATATTATTAGAACATGTGTCACATCTTCACAAAAAATTAAAAAAATTAATTATTAATTTTTCCTTAAAAATATACATCTTGAAGAGAACTTGCAAGAAAAATAAATCATTTAAAACTATTAGTTTTTTTTTTTTTTTTTTTGGGGGGGGGGGGGGGGGGGGGGGGTGGGTTTTTTTTTTGTTTTTTTTTTTTTTTTTTTGGGGGGGGGGGTTTTTTTTTTTTAAAAAAAAATTTTTTTAAAAGGGGGGGGTAAAAAAATTTTTTTTTTTTTTTAATTTTTTTTTTTTTTTTCCCCCTTTTTTTTTGGGTTTCTTATTTTTTTTTTCTTTTTTTTTTTTTTTTTTTTTTTCCGTTTTTGGCGCCCTTTTGGGGGGGGGTGGGGTTTTTTCTCCCTTGGGGGGGGGCCGGGGGGGAAAATTTTTATTGGGGGGGGGGGGTCCCCCCCCCCCGGGGCGCTCGCCCCCCTTTGGGGGGGAATATTACCGCTTTTCCCCCTTTTTTTTTTTTTTGGGTTAATTTTTTTTTTTTTTTTTATTGGGGTATGTTGTTTTTTTTTTGGGGCCATTTTTTCCAATTTTTTTTTTTTTTGGGGGGGGAGGGGTTTTCTTGGGGTTTTTTTTTTTCCTTTTTTTTTGGGTTTTTTTTTTTTTTTGGGGGGGTTTTTTTTTTTGTCGCCGGTTTACATTTTTTCCCCCTCCTTTTTGGGTTTTTGGGGGTTTTTTTTTTTTTTTTTTTTTTCCGCTTTTTGACTGTATTTGTGATACTTATTTGATGAAATCAAATAGGTATAATAATATTGAGCGGCAGCTCACTAGGCAAAGCAATATTTCTACAATGTTCCAGCAAGATAATTTTGAAAATGTTATATTGTAGCAATATTACACTATATGGATAGCAGATGTAGCATATGAAAGTGAAAAAAATAATACTGTTAGTTCTCACGAGACATCGCAAATTAAATTTTGTTTTGCTGCATTCTGTAATTATTATAAAAACATAAAATAGCCATATAGTATACACGTTGTTTCTTTATTAATAAACTCAATAACACCGATACACAATGTAACAGGGGTGATACTAGTAAATATTACCGATTAAGTAGGCAGTAAATTAAAAAATTAAAGTGTTTAATGATTACGTCTCGTATGGAGCAGTCATTAAATCAAAACTATGAACAATCCAGCAGCGATAAAATGAATAAACGTGTAATTTTAAGCATAAATTCGCTCTCCACGACTTCCACGCGCGATTTTGGAGAAAATTATGCACGGAATCGTTTTTGCCGGCCCAACAAACATCCCGTTTCAGAAGTTCGTCTCGAACAAAACTTTCCTAGCTTCTAATTTCTTGAAAAATATGGAAATTTCAGAACTGCAATAAAATCTGCGAAAATCAATAACTTTCTTAAACAACGTTTCATCGCCAAACTCCTGAACAATTCTCGACGCAGGACAACTTTCTCTACATCTCTCCGCCGTCCAAAACGTCGAAAGAATTTTTTCGATTTTTCTCCGTTTTATTCGTTTCTCAGAAAATTTAGTTCTTTACAAAAGTGTTTAACGGTCGTGTTTCGTATAGAACAGTCATTAAATCAATCCAAGCAGCGAGAAAATGGATAAAAGCGTAATTTTACGCAAACATTCGCTCTAAACGATTTCCACGTGTGTTTTTGGAGAAAATTATGCACGGAATGGTTTTTGCCGTCCCAAGTATAAACAGTATAAGTTATACGAGATATACGTACTGAAATTGTAGGGTGTCTCAACTAAGTACTTCACTTAAAACTCGCAAATCACAAATACATCTAAAGTTGCAGATGTAATCGGACATTGTCGACTGCGAATACATATTTGACCAACATTTTACTCGAATAACAATTCAGTCATGGGGTGTCATTGAGATTAGATTAAAGTTGATGTATCGCATCACCTAATTTACTTGAATTATAAAACTTCGTTTGAATCTAAGACATGTCCTGTATATTGTACAGTTTTCAAAACTAGTACATTGCGACATTTTTTGTGCGTTTAATAAAAACCTTAATAACATTTTGCTCTAAAGTTTTTATAAAACATAGTTTACCTAAAGGATGAAAATTTGCAAAGCTCTAGCGATCTAACAAAAGTTATCGTTCTTAAATGAAACTTTATTTCAATATTTAAGTTCAGGGTGTTATGAAACGAATTTTTTCGATTTTTCTCCGATTTCGACTTAGAAAATTTTCAAGCAAAAATTTTCAAACTGCACGGAATCGTTTTTGCCGTCCCTAAAAACACCCCCTCCCAGATGTTCATCTCGAACAAAACTTTTCTAGCTTCTAATATTATGATCGAAGAATATGGAGGTTTACATTAAAAGACCACTTGCATTTTGACTTTTTGTTTAGAACGTAAAACTTTATGGTTGATATCTTTTCGTACGTAAGTTGAACTAAAAAATGCGAAATTCGGTATTATCTAAACTCTATCTCCTACGGTCTTCGAGATAAGGCCGTTTTTTCGCGAACAATTCATAAATTGATTAATGCCGAGTTAATTATTCGTTTCTCAGAAAATTTCATTCTTTACAAAAGTTTTTAACGATCGTGTTTCGTATAGAACAGTCATTAAATCAAACCAAACAGCGAGCAAACGGATAAAAGTGTAATTTTACGCACAAATTCGCTCTCCACGATTTCCACGTGTGTTTTTGGAAAAAATTATGTACGGAATCGTTTTTGCTGTCCCAAGAAACATCCCGTCTCTGAAGTTCGTCTCGAACAAAACTTTCCTAGCTTCTAATTTCTTGAAAAATATGGAAATTTCAGAACTGCAATAAAATCTGCGAAAATCAATAACTTTCTTAAACAGCGTTTCATCGCCAAACTCCTGAACAATTTTCGGCGCAGGACAACTTTCTCTACATCTCCCCGTCATCCAAAACGTCGAAAGTTTTTAACGATCGCGTTTCTTATGGAACATTCATTAAATCATGTCTATGAACAACACAGCAGCAAGAAAATGGATAAAAGTGTAATTTTATGCACAAATTTGCTCTCCACGACTTCCACGTGTGTTTTTGGAGAAAATTATGCACGAAATCGTTTTTGCCGTCCAAAAAAACATCCTGTCTCAGAAGTTCGTCTCGAACAAAACTTTCCTAGCTTCTAATTTCTTGAAAAATATGGAAATTTAAGAACTGCAATACGATCTTCGAAAATCATCAAAACTTTCTTAAACAGCGTTTCATCGCCTGGACAATTTTCGACGCAGAACAAGTTTCTGTACGTCTCCCCGCCAACCATAACGTCGAAAGAATTTTTTCGACTTTTCTCCGTTTTCGACTTAGAAAATGTTCAAGCCAAAATTTTCAACCCTCCATAACTTTTTAAATTCAAATTTCACGAAGAAACATCAAGAGTATAAATTCGCTCAGTTTCTCTCCGAAAAACCAACGCCACCAAGAAAATTCTAAATTTTAATTTTTTTTTTTTGAAGTAACGAACAGGACACCAAATTCCAAAGTACAAGTAATGAAGTTTCAAGTCTCCAACAATAAATCCAACTATAAAGGCCAGCTAGAGAGTAATCTGGAAATCAAACCTGAAATCGAGCTTGAAAGTAAGTTTAAAAGTAAGCTTGAAAGCAAGCTTAAAGTCCTACAAAGAGAAACTCATTATAAGACCAATATTAACTTAGCTTGAAAGTAAATTTTAACTCAAAAAAATGATAATTACTTGAAAATGTAAGACGGGCTTCTGCAGTTAAAAAATGCTTGATTTCCGCCCATCTGCTATAATCCCAAAATGTATTTACGTATCAAAAAAAAAAAAAAAATTGGGGAAAAAATGGGGGGGGGGGAAAAAAAACTTATAACAACGGGGGGGCGGGCCTCCCTTTTGATATAAATAAAAATTTTTTGGGTGAAAAATATTTTTCCCAAACTGGATTTTTTTTTGTTTTAAATAAATTTTTTTGGTTTTTAAAATTTTTTTCAGGCTCACTTTTACACTTACTTTCAAGCTCGTACAACCAAAACCACAACTTAATAATACGGATACATTCTAAAATCCCACACGAAGAAATCGAACTGTGATTTGCTTGCCTGCCTGCCGCCTGCCTGCCTACCTGCATGCTTGTCCGTGATAAAAAGTGCAAGTGTCAAAACTAGAAAAAAAATATTTTTTTTGGAAAAACGTTTTCGACGAAAAAAACTTCATATTCGTGTTCAGCGTACTCGATTTCACCAAAATTGAAGCATCTTCCCGGAATGTAAGTACCTAAATAAAAAACTAATAACAGTAAAATGCTAGCTATAATTTCAATAACATTGTCGACTCAAAACTACCTTCCGTTGTCATTGTCATGTTATTTTTTAAAATTCCCGCTCTCGAGTAGATAATAATGGCGGTGTAAATATTTACAGGTAACTAGGCTTAAAAGAACATCCTCTACTTTTAAATTCTGTGGTTTAAGGAGACAATCCGGAACGTTCGGGATTTTAATCTATAACATGATTGGTTAGTCTGAGTCCCTTTGACATGAACACTCTCAATTTGACTAATCGCATCAGAATTTCAAACCCCAGAACCATATCGGATTGTCTGCTTGAACAAACCCTCTGGAACGTGTTCTGATATCCCACCGAGGTGCACCTGGGTGTATCTAAGCCATTCATAAATACCAGTGTGTTACCTTCATTCTTAGTTCAGAAAGTCTGGTAAATTTTGTCTAGGTATTTACCTTTTTCACCCAGGTAAAACGAGCGGCGTTAAAGGTGTGACAAAAAAAAGTTCTTTAATAATGTTATAATATGTATTAATTTTTGTACACAGAAAGTACCGGTCCCAAAATAAAATCTCAGATTAACAGCAAACGTCAACAAAAACAAAATGACTTATCAAGACATCCAAGTGAGTTCAGATACTCCGTTTCACCTGGTTAATACGTAACGGGTAATACGTCACACCTAATCGGGTGAAAAACGCCACTTTCAGAACGCGCTCCTGAAGTGGGAATAGTGGGATGGGATGGCAGCAAAAAAAAAAAGAGAGGAAGAGGGGGAGGAGGGGGGGGGGAGGGGGGGGGGGGGGGGGGGGGGGGGGGGGGGGGGGGGGGGGGGGGGGGGGGGGGGGGGGGGGGGGGGGGGGGGGGGGGGGGGGGGGGGGGGGGGGGGGGGGGGGGGGGGGGGGGGGGGGGGGGGGGGAAGGGGGGGGGGAGAAAAGGAAGGAAGAAAGGAAAGGGGGGGGGGGGGGGGGGGGGGGGGGGGGGGGGGGGGGGGGGGGGGGGGGGGGGAGGGGGGAAGGGGGGGGGGGGGGGGGGAGGGGGGGGGGGGGGGGGGGGGAAGAGGGAAAGAGGGAGGAAGGGGGGGGAAAAGGGAGAAAAAAGAAAGAAAAGAAGGAAGGGGGGAGGCGGGGGGGGGGGGGGGGGGAGGAGGGGGAGGGGGGGGGGGGGGGGGGGGAAGGAGGGGGGGGGGGAGGGGGGGGGGGGGGGGGGGGGGGGGGGGGGGGGGGGGGGGGGGGGGGGGGGGGGGGGGGGGGGGGGGGGGGGGGGGGGGGGGGGGGGGGGGGGGAAGGAGGGGGGTTTTTTGGGGGGGGGGGGGGGGGGGGGGGGGGGGGGGGGGGGGGGGGGAAAGGGGGGGGGGAAGGGGGGGAGGGGGGGGGGGGGGGGGGGGAAAAAAAAAAGAAAAGGGGGAAAAAAAAAAAAAAAAAAAAAAAAAAGGGGGGAGGGGGGGGGGGGGGGGGGGGGGGGGGGGGGGGGGGGGGGGGGGGGGGGGGGGGGGGGGGGGGGGGGGGGGGGGAAAGGGGGGGGGGGGGGGGGGGGGGGGGGGGGGGGGGGGGGGGGGGGGGGGGGGGGGGGGGGGGGGGGGGGAAAAAGTTATAAAATGGGGGGGGGGGGGGGGGGGGGGGGGGGGGGGGGGGGGGGGGGAGAAAATGGGGGGGGGGGGGGGGGGAAAAAAAAAATATTTTGTTGGTGGGTAAAGGGGGGAGGGGGGGGGGGAAGGGGAAAAAAGGAAAAAAAAGGGGGGGGGGGGGTAAAAAAAAAAAAAAAAAAAATAAATAAAAAAAAAAAAAAAGAGGGGGGGGGGGGGGGTTTCCAACCCCGGGGGGTGGGGGACAGGAAAGGGGGGGGGCCAAAAAAAAAAAAACCCCCGGGAAAAAAGGGGGGGGGGGGGGTTTAAAAAAAAAAAACCCAAAAAAGCAAAAAATGCGCCAAAAAACAAAAAAAAAAAAAAAAAAAAAACAAAAAAAACCCCCCCTTCCCCAAGAACCCCCAAAAAAGGGAAACGGGGGGGGGGAAAAGGGGGGAAACACCCCCCCCCGGGGGGGAAAATGTGGAACAACAAACGCCGAACAAAAATGGGGCCCATTTTTTGTTCCCCAGCGAAAGTGCTCCTGTCTTTTTACTCCCTGGATGGCAGCATTAAATTTGACAGTGGAGCGAATTATGACGTTAGGGGGAAGCGTTTATTTAGAATAACAATTTATCGTTTATTTGTTATAACAATAATTATTACCAAGGTGAGTAGGTTCTATTTCTAAAGTGTATATCTCAGACATGTCTCTTATCGAGTTTCAGTAAATTTCATTAAATTGGTAACCTAGTAATAAAATGTTTAAAATCGCAGTTAAATAATTTATTTTACAGGTATCTGAGAATTGATGAAGACATGTTATATTGGCAGACTAGTTAAGGTCAGTACTTCATCTTACACTAATTATGAAATTATTATTAAGCAAATTTAAAAAGGCACTTCCACGTAACCTCAGATTTTATTTACTTGATTTAGGCGTTCTACGTGAGAATAATTCATTATCTAATTATTGCGGAAGCTCCAGTAGACAGACCTGAAAAAAGTTATGGCAGAAAGACCTATAGAAAATCATTTTGTACAACTAAACTCGGTAACCAAAATTTTTTCTACGAGGGACTTTGGTGAGACATTTTAGAGAAATGGTAAAGTGCAGAATATCAAGCCAGCAGACTAACCAAGTAGGTACATATATACAATTTAAGTTATTCTGATTAATAAAATTACATTTTACAGGGTGTGATTAAGAAAAATTACTAATTCATGTTGAGAAATATTCACCAACTACAATAAATTGACTAAAGGAGTAAAATATCTTGTATTTTATTATTGAAAATCTGTAGAAAATTTCATTTAAAGTTGTACTATAACAAATATTGAATAAAATAAATTTTCATTATACATAAGTATATTAATCTTAATTTTTAAGGAAAAATTTAAATGCAACAGCATGCATCCCAGATTAAATTTGATGCCGGTGGTATGTCCATGGTGTTGATTAGAAACTTTTGTGCAAAATAGAATTTTCTAAGAAATGAATAGTAAACAATAAATGTATTTTACCAATTGTGATCTCCAATATAATATCAAAGAACATTTTTGTGTTGCGCATGGCTCTTTTATATAATTTTTGATAGCATTTAATTTAATTTAGAGTGCATAAGTTATTAATCATTTATAATTATGAACCAATTGTTGGATAATTAGGTAAAGATTATTTAATTTATATGGTTAGAGCAATACCTATCATATTTCCATAACGTATGTTTTTATTAAATACTTAAAACAAGAAAAGAAAAAAAGTTAAATTAAGTTATTGAAATAAGGTTTTCTGTAGAAGTTATCTTAATCGATAGGTAGTTTCTTGTTGCCTTGATTATCATAATGGGAGGGTCAGTCTCCCACAGACAAGAGGCAGTAATTTTATAGCACTTGTATTTAATTATTGCTTCAATTGTAATAACCTGTAAAACAAACTAATTTAGGTCATAAAGGAATCACCGCACTACTATTTCATTTGTTACCATTCAAAAATATTCCTTGTCAAATTGGTATTAACGTATACTAAACCTAGCTGAGTATGTACTGAACTCTTCGTAATAATTCTAGTTTATTGTTATTTACAAAATAATCTGTTGATTTCTAAATCTGTCACTCTCTGTCATTTCATTTTAAATATTCGACCGAGTCCTTATAAGCGTATTTTGGTGATACATCTAAAGTTCCGCCTTGGTAAGGACGCCATTTTATCATAAGTGACGTCAATCCTCCCGTGTTCAATAGTGAGTTTACTAGTTATTCTTAGCCGTAAATATTATTTTTAAATTATTGTCCTTACATACATGCAGTTTAGAATAATTTTGTAACATTAATTTATTATCTAAATTTTGATTTTATAACTTCTCCAAATTATTATTGTACTAATATTGGTTATCATAATAGGTAGATCATGAAACTGTTACTTTTACAACCGGCTTGGCGATGATGGAAGGCGCATGCCCAAATTTGAATTTTCAGTCACTTGAATAATTCTTTTATGAAAGTTTCCCTTCATAAAAATAAATTCAGTGAATTTCTTTTTATTACAAAGTATCCTTATTGTTGTAGGTATTACATTTATTAATTACCGCACTAAATTTTCCTGTGGGTGTAAAACGTAAAACAGGCGCTCTTTTTTTTTTGGTTTCACAAAAAAAATTATTTCAAAAAAGTAGATATGTCCTCAGCCTGTCTAGCTTGAGTACGCTGTGTGAGATAGACGCTAAACGAATGAGTATTTTCTACAATAATTACATTTTCCGATTTTTCCGTGTGGGATTTCAGAAAGTATCCGTATTATATAAGCCCGCCTTATATCTTCAGGCAATTATCAATTTTTTAAGTTAAAATTTACTTTCAAGCTAAGTAATAAGTTTGTCTTTTAGGGCTTTCAACCTTGCTGGATTCATTGTTGGAAACTTGAAACTTCATTACTTATACACTCTCCTGAGTGCTCCGCTCCCGCAAATGAGGACGGTGCGAAAAAGAGTTTGACGGATCTCCTCTGGTCCTGTCTCGACGGACCCTGCCGGCTGGGTCGCCTCTTCTGGCACTCTTCTCGCTTGGTCTTCTTTCTTAGCCGGCATATTTGTCTCCTCCCGGGGGGCAGTCGTCTGGGTGGGGCGCGGCGATGAGGCAGCCTCGTGTGGCTGTTTGTTAACTGACAGTCGACAGAACACTTCTCATACGGAAATTAATCTACCGGTTCTCCAAGGCCTATATTTTATAAGGCAAGACGGGCAATTTTTTAAAACGAAATACAATATTAAATACCTATTTACCTAACTTAGTACAAAATATTCTTTCGATAAAGTACTAAACTAGCAAGCAATGTTTAAAAGTACAGGGTGATGCGTCCAATGGATTTCCTGGCCTATATTAATATGAAGAAAAATTTAAAGGTTGTTATTACACATTTTTCCGTATATTCAAAATCACGTGAAATAAAGCAAATCGGACGTCAAATATACGAGGAGTAGTCAAAAAATATTTTTCCAAAATTTTAACACCCTGTATATTATGGCGGGAATCGGTAGTACTATGTTTATATGTTATACAAAACATTCAGGATGCACAAATTTTGTTAATTTTTGAGATACCTTGTATATTATTGCAATTTTGATGGAGTTTATTTATGCGATTTTCAGTGATATATAATATGATATGGTTATCTCTACTGGTTTTCGAAATATTCAAAGGTAAAGAAAATATTTGTTTTAACATCATTTTAATCACTAGCTTCATAAATAGTAATAAGTACTAAAAGTCGAGGTAAACATCAGTAGTAATCGGACTGAAAATGTTAATAATTTGAACCAGAAGCCCACATGTCAGCTCATATTTTTTTTTATAATTGAATAATTACATTTCCTGCTTGACATCAACATGAATATATTCAGTAGCTTATATTTCGAAAACCAATAGAGACAACCATATCATATTACATATCGCTGAAAACAGCATAAAATCTCTATCAAAATGTGCGATAATATACAGGGTATCTCAAAAATTTAACAAAATTGGTGCAATTTTCGGCTAAATCGGAAGTCGGGTGAGTCATCCCACTCCTCGTATATTTGAGGTCCGATTTCCTTTATCTCACCGGATTCTGAATCTACATAAAAAATTGTAAAATAACCTCTAACATTTTTCTTTACCTCAATATCAGGAAATTCACTGGACACCTTGTGTGGATCACCCTGTACCTAGCTACTGAAATTTTTAATATGCTACTATCTAAATAATAATACTGACGTCACGTACGCGCCACCAGCTCACTGGCTTACCTTTCTATAACCTTTAACTATTGAGCTCTGACCAAAGAATATTATCGTTCTAAGGAAACAATATTGTTTATACAATATTATTACTATCATTATACAATTCACAATAACTATAAAATTTATTCACTGGGATATAGGACTGAAAGTAAAAAGAAAAACTCATGTAGATATTTCGCGATATCCACACTGGTGGATTTAAGGGAGGCAGCCCCCTCCTCGAAATGTATATGAAAGAATATTTATTTTTTGTTGTTTTGTTACTTTAATTTCGATGTTTCGCCGCTAATAAAGGTTTTGTCTTATCGATTTTTCATGTATGTGTAGCTCCTGCCCCCCCCCCCCCCAAAAAATTTCCTTCTAGATTCGCTATTGGATATCCGAAAGAACTGTACGTGAGATAACGTATGGATTCTACTCTAGGACATCCATAGGATTTCTATAATTCGGGCTTCACTGGATATTAATGTCCTGTCAGGATGTCCATATTTTAACCATTATGTACATCCATAGGATATGAATACTTTGGATATTTATATATTTATCGGATACTAATATCATGTCAGGATATCGCTGTCGAATACACAGCACACTCTGTCTGAAATTCATAGTATCGTAACTTACAATGAAAATCAAGCAACATTCAAGTATTCCTACTCATTCTCACGAGGAACCAGATGTAAGCAGACCCGGCATACATTATGGAAGAAGCAAATGAAAGTATCACACTTGACTTGTGATTAAAAATGATACTTATGTTGAACTAGAAAATGAAGAGGTAAGTTTACATACCTACTATCTGCATGGTAATGTTTTTAATATTTAAGTCAATTTATTTTAGGGGAGACTACACTCCACAGCATTTGGGAACACCTCTGAGTGCAAACTTGCGTAAGATACAGATGAAAACAACTACAAATAAGGCAGCATAGTGTTCCATCATGGACAAGTAGACAACATCGAACAAGAAATTAGACATAGAATAATGAAAGGAAACAAAGCTTTATATGCTTTATATAAAACACTAAGTTTATATGCTTATAAATAAAATTATAAAAATTAGTGTATAAAACATTGATAAGACCGGTTGTCATATATGATTGTGAAACGTGTACACCAATGAGGGAAACTGAAGAAATGTAGCCAGCTTATTGGAAAGAAAAGAGTCCTATTAGATGCCACTTAATATTTTTTTTTCTGGTAGAAAGAACAGCTTTATATGGGCACAGTAAGAAGGAAAGCCAAGAAGGCATGGTGCATAGATGCCAACTTCTGAATAATACTAGTTGTATGGAATAAGGAAATAGTTGAACATGTAGAAAACATTTAGTACAATGATGTTGTCAGAACTTTGTCAAAAAATAGTTTTAAATGTAATATATTTTTCTCTGTTTCAGGTTTAAAAAGGATTTTGGATTCACATAGACTTAACTAAAGTACCATCGAGATGGACTTATCCTGACAACATAAATGGTGTTTTGCCAGTTAATGAACTTCTATTACATAATCGAATTGTGTTTAACCAGTGAGAATATAATAATTAGTGTTTATTATATAATATTGTGCTTAAATAATATATTTAAAATAAAATATATATTCGCAAAAACAAGTATTTTAAATTATTAGTGTATTAATTTATAATTTGGATTTTAAACATAACAATTTTTTAATAATATAAAGGATATTTAATACCAAATGAAAAGTTACTAAATGTGACAAGTTATCTTGACACATTTAGTAACTAATACTATGTAATTGTAGCTTTAAGCTGAAACCTATGAATGCCTAATAAATAGTTTTCTAGATGCACAATTGTACACTGCACCCAAGGTATTATTTACTATTTTACTTAGATAAATATAGCAGTAAGTATTAAATTCATATCAACTCTTAATTATTTATTATTAATACTAGGGAGTGATCCAAAATGATTGAGGATGACGTCAGCCACGAATGTTATCAAAATGAACAAAACCCATTTCCATTCTATCAATATGCTTTTCCTTCTTTGTCAGGCAACACTAGCCTGTAACCTGATAAACAAAGAAATGCATTTTGGTCAAATGGAAACAATAATTCTGATCATATTGACGACGTTCGTGGTTGACTCACCTTCAATCATTCTGGATCGCTCTGTAGAATAGTTTCATAACCAAAATAGGTATTAGAGTCGCGCATTTTAAAGATCAAGACTTGTCATACATAGTATGTGTACCTGGTCTATGAAGAAGGCCATCAAGTAATTTAATATATTATATCATAAATTTCTTTTTAAGGTTTTTTTGGTAAGGGGTTTTTGGTTAATTTTTTTAAAAAAATTTTATTCTTTCTTCCTAACATTGAGCTAGAACATAATCAAGTTCTAAAATATACATAACATTGAGCTAGCAATGAAAAAATTAAAAAAAAAATCTAAAACTAGTCTGTTATCACAAAAATGCAAATAGAATTCTATAGGGTAAAGAAAACAACATAGACAAATGCAGCAAGTACATGGAGAAAATTCCTCTCAGAATTAAATGAAATGCACCTCAACTGAAAGCTTATGAATCCATTATTTGTTGCCAGTTTTATTCCTTTAATGCGTCTGCTAACATTTTTTTTAACTAATTTTTCCTTCGGAATCTTCTACCATTTCGTTCTTCTAGAATCTAGAGATATTTATCGAGGACGAGTGCTTTATTTATTTTTTTTTAAAGATTTTTCATAAGCTTTCATTTGAGGTACATTTATTTTAATTGTAATGGGAGAATTTTTTGTATAAACTTTGACGCCATGTGCTTTAGATTATAACTACATATAATTTAAAGTAAACGTAAACGCATAAAAAATAGTTGTCACAGAAAAAAAAACATACAAAAAGTAAATAGCAGTTTTTATTTATCAATCAACGATGCTGAGGTTTAGTTTACTTTTTCTTTTTTATTTCGTTATATACCCATGCCTTCACAGTTTGTTTGGTTCTGTTCCGTAATTCTGCATGTTGTTCGATTGCTTGCTGACATTCTGCAAAATTTGGGGTTTTTTTATCTGCTAAGTTTTGGGAAAAAACATTCTTCATTATCATTTTTTCATCTTCTGTCCAATACATACTAATTTCTAAAATAAATAACAAAGAAGAATTATCTTAGGTATTGAGTAAAATCCGGTGTTCATAAACACCTAGATACATTTTTTATTTCATGTAAATATTAAAGTACAATAGGAAGTTTTTACTCAATGCCTAAAATAATAAATTATTACAGGAAACAAGAAATATACTAACTAATAATATGTTCAACATTGGTTTTTGTTCTTTAACTATGTACATATTGTTAAATGTGACCGACGATAATGAAGTCCAACAAAAATTAACAAAATTGTCATTTCTACATAGCAGTCACATATTTTATACTTTACAGCGATATTATATTTCATTTTGCCCACTGCAGTTCAGTAGAAATGGTCAGTTCCAAACCTCCACTTTCAGATTATAGTGTGTGCACAATGAAAATAGCATCAGTGCTATTTAGTGCTATAAACAAAAACTAAGCCTAGGATAGATGATTGGTTAATGCTGCTACTTGTTCATCATTCTTGACTATCAATTTCCCATATAGGGCAGCTCCAACTTTATATCGATGCTATTCTCTACACCCTGCATGGTACATACCTGTCTCAAACTATTCCAAAATTAACTTTAATATAAGTATCCTGTTTTTGAGACAGGCATTTTTTTTATAAATTTGTTTGTTTTTGGTAACATTGAATTCAATACCTCTACGAGAACCAGAAATTGTAATACTTTCCATATTAAATTACATCGTACGCATTATGGCAAATATATAGCCCTATTACTCAAATTTTACGTACATATAACAATTGTGATATTGATAGTTCCAAGTTCCAAAGACAAATAAAACAAAGTCTGCCATAGCAAAGATATAAATATACGGCTTTTTTTTTTAATTATTTTGCTTCTTGCTTGTACATTGTATAAAATTTGTTTAAGTATTTACATTACATTAATTTACTGTTTGTAAAATGGAGTTTTTTCCATCAATAAAGTCAATTCAATTTGGTATCTAAATAGTATAGAAATAAAAACTTATAATTTACTCCATGACCAAAGAATAATTTGCATTATCTCTTATTTCTGAGCCAATAAAAACATAGCCTTTTATAATGTATAATATTTTCACTCTATTTAGCACTTACACAGCAAGTGTTACTAAGACTAGTGAATTACGTGTACCAGATCATCATGTCGTTTCATCTATCAAATTCTCATGTCAGTTTAACTAACCTCTACGTCTTTTGGGGACAACAGATGAATTATTTTCTTTTTTAATTTGATTACTTATCCAACTTTTCATTTGTAAAGCATTTCTATTGCGAATTTGGATTTTGCTTTATAATTTCAGCACAATACTTTAGAGAAGGAACTGAGCGAAGTTTTATATGTTCTTTAAAGATATTAAGAGCGACTGTTCTTTCAGGTGTAGACCATGATCTTCGTTTAACATTTCCAACTGGAGAGACTGAAAATTAAAATAAGTCAACTATATACCAAGTTTTTTATAAATCTGAATTTAGGCGAACAATCATGGGCTTGTAATTAACCGAGATCAATTTAATGTTCTATTTTAATTTATATAAATATAAAAAAATAGTAGGTATAACTTTTCAAAGTAAAAAAAAATATATAATTAAAATTCATATTTGTGTTATGTAAATTACATATTTACCTGAACGCTGTTCTCTTTGCCTTTGTATATCAGCTTTATTAACTCCAGTTGATTCATTTAATACATTAAATGAAGAATCGTTTGTTAATGATAAAGTTTCAGAATTTGAAGTTGAACAATTATTAAACTCGGAAGTTACATGGGGCATGGCATTACTTGTACAAGACGTAGGAACTGAAACATAAAACAAATTGTATTAAATCATAAAAATTCATTATTAAAATTCACGAACATTGGCAGTTTGGATCCTCGTTTTCAGTTCCTTGAGTTATTTCGAGTAAACGAGACATTCGTACAATATCTCTCGTCACAATGGGAATGCGATAATGATCTTTATGAATTTTATCGGCATGCCCCAAGAAATTTTCTAAATCTGACACTTCTTGTTCTTGTAAATTCAGTAAAACAGAACGGGTAGCTATTTGTTTTCTCAATTCTGTTCCTCTTAAAGTTGAAGGATTCTTAGCTCCACATTTCACAGAAAATTTTCGTAATAAGGCACAGGCTCTAAGGTATTTATTATTGACCCCTGGGATACCAAAAAACAAACGGATTACTATCCGAAACACCCGCATTCTTGCGATATTGTAGAATAGTTTTAATACAATTAAATATTTCTTTATGTAATAGTACAGGAACTCCTCTGGCTAATTTTCCGCGAATTTCAAATCTTATATATTGCCTCGCAGCCATTTTCGACTCTGAAGAAAGAGAATTAAAGATGTCATGGTCGACGTCCTCATTTACTGTCTGATAAGTATTAAAATCTGCAATAGTGATTCGTTCGATCTCACCAGCTCTGCGTCTATTGAACATTTGAACAGATGTTAGGGTATATTTTGCTAAATCCATCCACGCGTCAAAATCAAGTTTATTCTCAAGAATCAAAAGACACTTCTTACGGTTATTAGTTAAAAATTGATTCAATAATTTGATATCATCCATATTTGGTAATGTAACTTTTTTCTGCCTCCTTTTCTCTTTTTGATTTTCTTCTACTGTTTTATTAACAGAAGACGAAAAGTCCTCTTCCAAAATACTTAGAAAATTTTTTACTATCGTTTGGCCTGCTTCATTATCATCTTTTATGTACTGATTTATAAGAGATTTGCCACATTTTTTAAGTAAAGTACCGAAAGAAAGAATATTGCAACATCATTTATTGCTTTTATTATATTATCATAATAAATTGGTTTAAATAATGAGGTAAAGTCAGTAACTGAAGCATTTATCTTTTTTATAGCTATCAGCAATCTACCAATAAGCCGTAACTTTGAACGAATAAAAGCTTCAAGATGTGGTTTTCATATTTATTACACAACTTATTACCATATAAAATAGCCAATTCATCGTATCTTATTATACGACTTATTTCATCATCCCTCAATTTAGGAAATATTTGATTTCTTAAAGTATTACCTGCCTTCTTATGTATTTGACCATGAGCTAAACGTGACAGGACAAATAAATTTCGATCTCCAATTTTACTGTTCAAATTACATTTACGGTAATGTCTTCTTATCGAAAGTTTTGAGAAAAAATCCTTTGCAATTGGGGCATATGTTAAAATCATTCTCATTTCTGTCATATATTTTGTGAGGTCTCCTGGTTACTAAAAGTTGTCCATTATTGAATACTTTCTGCGTATTGAAAATAAAATTTCCTTTTTTTCTTATTTGTTCTCTCAGATGATGGCGCTCCTTTGAGCCTAGAAAAATTTTCTTATTTAAAAGCATTAAAATATTATCTATTAGTTAACCCTAACTAATTCTTCTATTTTTCTATTTTAGAAATTATTTGTAAATTAAATTATATAAATGAACCGTTATAAAAAATTTGATTGAGAAATATTAATTTAAATTAAAACACAATAACATTTATTTTAATGAAAAATTATGTTTTACCTTTTTGCAAAGTAGCAAATTGTTTCACTTCTTTTTCTTCGATATGGACATTTTCCAGGTGTCTACCAAACTTAGTGACTAGTTTATTGCCGTATTTGCAAAAATACCGCTTTGAAGTACCACTATTCGATTTTGGAATATGTTTTATTTCTATTGGTGAATTACTGAATGTCTGGTTAGTACTTTCTGCAACAGATTAACAGTATTAAACAAACATATAAGTCGCAGCCTTCTATGATTAAAAATAAAAAATTAAAAAATATATTTTTTGAAAATTAAAATAATATTGAGAGTTGGATTATATGTATTTCGACGAGTAGGATCCAAATATGTAAAAATATACAGTTGTCCCATTTAAAAATTTGATTATCATCTAAATAGCATTGAAACCGGTCGGCCATTTTAGCTATTTACATCACATAATTGGAAATTTTATCACCATATCACCCACCAAATTTGAAAAAATCCATTTGCCCATTCAAAAGTTACAAGTGTCTCTACAGTATCTATACAATATGACATGACAGATACAGCCAAAATCACACATACAGTGTATAATGAATCTATTAAAAAGAATAAACCTAACTTAAAGTTGTTCATTTGTTGTATAATTTTTGGGATGATATAAAATTAATTACCTTCTACACAATCTTGTTGAACTGTTTCGATTTGATTGTGCGAGGGAACAGAAGATATCTTTGAAGAACTCCGATGATATGAAGAAACTTCATCCGTGGAAAACTGATCTTGTTCTAAAATCAAAATTAAAAATTACATACAAGTAAATTTCAATAAATGTGACAAACTTGCATGCTAATGAATATCATTCGACAAAAAATTTAATTCTTCAGAGTTTAATCGAAAAACTGCTTATTATCATGGACTATCTATATCAAAATGTTGTCAAAAACATTACTTTCCATCATTTTTACGATAGAAGGTATCATAAATTGTTTATTATTATCTTGATAGCTACCTGCCTTTTTCCTTAAAATTATTCATTTACGCATATTTTTTGGAATATATTATATATATTATATACACTACTGGACTTGATTTCTTGCAAAACCTGCATTTAATGCGATAAAAAGTAAGAGAATTAGAGTTTAAATATGCGGGAGAGAGTGGACTGTTACTGGCCTCATTGTCACTAGCGCGATACAGTGGGCAAGCGAATGTCGAATTCAACCGGCAGCACCGTAGAGCAACGTTCTTTGTCGTCTACCAGTTATCTATTATTGCATCACTGTCTACTACATTAAACGCGGGCTTTGCAACAAATCGAGTCCAGTAGTGTATGTATATACTTAGTTACCTTCTATACAATCTTGTTCAATTGTTTCGATTTGCCTATGTGAGTGAGGAGATATCTCTGAAGAGTTCGGATGATATGAAGTATATTCATCTGTAGAAAATGGATCGTATTCTAAAATTGTATATTAAAAATTACGTAGTTAAATAAAATTGAAATAAACCTGATAAATTTGCCTGGTTATAGCTAATAACAGGCTAATGAATACTATTTGACAATAAATTCAATTAAATTCAATTTGGTAATAAAAAAATGTTAAGGCAGAATTATCATTTTTAATATCTGTAACTTTCTGTGTTAAATAAACTTAAATGATTGAATCAACTGAATAAATAGAAAAAATACAGGTACACTTCATACAAAATAAATGTTTATATTGTTTTATTAAGAAATAAAGTATGCGTACCTTAAAATCAGAAATTTGCGTGATGTTTGGATAGATTTCTTGATTTTTCTGTTTGCAGAATATTTCAAATTATTTCTGATCTGATTTTATTGAATTTTTTGTTTTAGGGTTATTCATAGGTTTATTCATCGATAATTTGTTTGGAATAAATTAATATCACATCAACAGTTACAACGTTCTTTAGGACCATTTTTTTAATTAAAATATTTAATAACTTTTTTATTTACTTATCGATTATTTCCAAAAAACAGTATATATGGTTCTTCCTCTAGCTAACACTAACTTGTTATTCAAATTTCAATACAATCGGACTTTCCGTTTATCGTGCTTACAAGAAACGTGACGGACGGACGGACAGACTGAGGGATATTTTGAGAGTTGTACATAATTCGACGACTAACACAATGATGTAAAAATTGTAAAAATTTTTGCTCTAAGACCGATATTTACGATTTTAGAAATGTGCCGACCAAATGCTCTTCGTTTGTTTCTACAAAGTGTATTATAATAATAGAATCATTTTCTGACTGAACTGCCATATTATTTTTATATGATGAATTTTCTGTCAAGGTTGCACAAGTTGAATTGATGTATTTATACAAATTAGAATATACATTAATAAGCGAACTTTTCAAGCATACAAGACATATACAACCAAGATCATGCATACGGTGTATAACAGATTTATTAAAAAGAATAAACCTAATTTAATGTTTTAAAAATTCTTTATAACGACATAAATTACTAAACTAGTTCCACCATAATAATAAACTAGTATAGCGATAAAGACATGAGAAAAATGTTAGGGAAAAATTGTTTAGTATCATAAAATTATAATTTTACAACACAATATGGAAACAAATTATTATCTTGGTTGCTCCTTTTTTCCCTGAAATTGTAATTTGTTGTATATTTTTTACGATATGATATACATACATAGACTTAATTACTACCTGATATATGATAATTAAATCAATAAGAGACTCCAATTAAGAAAAGGCAACGAAAATTGAAATACAACAATGCAAACAAGATACAGTAAACAAAAGTTAGGCAATTCAATTGGTAGTAATTTATTTATTGAAAAGCATTTTTTTCTTCTCAGTGAACCCCATAAAAACGATTTTAAAAATATTTTGTAATCAATATAATACAAAGCAACTTATTACTGCTTTTGCATTAAAAAAAAGTGATAAAATCAATTTTCAATTTTATAAAATTAGTTTTAATATGACGGCAATTACTCAAAAAATCGTTTACTCAACTTTAACGGTTTCTTAAGGGTTCAAGTAAATAAATAGCTAATCAATTAAAGCGAATCAATTCTTATTCGACTAAAATTAAATTATAAAAATTGACTAGACCATAGAATACCCCGTATACTTTATATACTGTTAAAACTTTGTACGTCGTTTTGTGGTTAACAAAAAATCTTAATATCTAGTTACATAAACATTTCGTTCTAAAGATGTATAGCATATTGTTTACCTATGACATGAATCTGCATGTGGTTCTAGCAACTGCCCTGTATGACATTTATAATCCTATTTCAGTATTTCTACTGTGCTATTTTATATATCTTCCAAATTTGACATTAAAATTTTAAGTTTAGCATAATTTATCATGTTTACAAGAAATGGTCTACAAGCATACCTACATACACACAAACAAACTTTTTAAAAATATTTAAGTTCAGGATTCCATGAAGCGAATTTGTGCAGAATTTTTTTATCCTACATATAAAAAACTTTTTTTATGGTTATAATACTTACTTATTTGACTTTGTCGAGTTCAGTATAAGCACTAATATTCTACAAGCAGAAAATCCAATATAAAGTTTTCGCAGTTGAACTTTTCTTTCAACTCAATTATGTAAAAGCTCTTCTCGTTTAATTTATTGAACCTTCATGGGTGTAATAACTCCTTATATTTGTCCCACAGAATGGTTTGTCCTATAAAAAACAAGTAGTACCTACCTAATTAGCACAAATATTTATCATCAATCAACTCAACTTACCCACTGCCTCTTTACATAAAATTAGGTAGTTATCACTGTTATGCGCTGGTGAAATAATTATTAATAAATAATTTAGTTGCTGGAACAATTTTGAGACTGAAAAGGCAAAAAAACTATGGCAAACAAAGAAATCACAAAACATCCAAGTTCTACAACAGCACCGAAAAGAAAGAGAGCGGTAGAACAGTAAAGCGGGGCAAGGAAATAATTTTAAGACACCTAAGTTGCCACATGAGTTTTTGTCTTGTTAACACGCTTTTATTAGCTTCACCTGTATGTTTGCTTGTTTGTTTGTTTGTTTGCTTGTTTGCTTGTTTGTTTGTAACCGACTCTTTGGACTCGATTTTAACCCACTTTAAACGGACAGATTTAATTGACACTTTGTACACTTATTAAGAACCGGTAACAATACAATAATTTGATAAGTTTATATCATTATCCTGTTCAGGATCGCCAATCCTTTCCTCACGTATTCCTGCGTGAAAGCAAAGGCTTAATATGTCAGTAGATTCCATAATTGTTAATTAGCCCGGTGGTCGAGTGGGTTAAGGCAGTCGACGCGAAACGACTGACTCCTTCGGCGTGAGTTCGAACCTCACGGCTGAAATAAAAATTTTTTTTTTTTTCAGAAATATCTGTTGGATCGTAATATGTTATAATATCAGCATCAATAAGCAATATAAATATAGTTTAAAACAACTAAAAAACACGCTTTCATGGCACATCAAACTAAAAAGTTAAAAATAAATATAGTTTAAAAAAACTAAAAAACACGCTTTTAAAGCACATCAAACTAAAAAAGTGAAAAATAATTATTAATATAAACTGAAAATAATAATGAACGAAAAATACTAGTATTATTGTGAAAAAAGCGTGGGGTGCTCGATATACGAAAAATATTGCACAAAGCACCCCACGCTTTTTTCACAATAATACTAGTATTTTTCGTTCATTATTATTTTCAGTTTATATTAATAATTATTTTTCACTTTTTAGTTTGATGTGCTTTAAAAGCGTGTTTTTTAGTTTTTTAAACTATATTTATTTTTATAACCAGAAAGCGCAATAACAGATTTTCAGTATTTACTAGGTATATCATATTTATTACTCACACAACAATGCAGTCTGAAGTATATAAATGTAACTTATTAAATTTAATAACCTCACGACATTTTATAAAATTATAATTAGAACGGTGGTGGACTATTTTTCGTCAAAGTTTTATATCTATTATTTTTTTTAACTATTTCACAACACCACGAGATATTATGCGCCGATATGTAATAAGCCAATCAAATTGTGTTCGTGTGCCGTGTCTTTGTCTTAACAACAGACTAACACATCCATAAATCGATCGTCTCGCTTCTTCATTAGAGCTTGTTAATTGTCTTGGCGGGCTGGAAGAGTTGGTACATCGGTGGTTTGAATTCCCAAAGCTAGAAAAGAAACAATAGGCACATTTTGGCGAACTTATACTCTTTTAACCTTCGGCCATTTTTAACTTTGCTCGATCTCCATGTTGCAATCAGCGGTTAGTGTGACGTTACACTTCGTGACTTAGGTTGGTGTATTATTACATTTGCCTAGGGACCGTGCACAAATTGGTTGCCAGTACCTCGCTTGTAGTTAAAAAAATTTCTTTATTATACAAGTACTAACTGTTGTAATAACCATCGATACTTTCATAAAGCTTGAATTATTTTAAATGAGTGGAAATACTAGGTACTAGGTACTAGGTAAGTTGTGGGTTTGAAGCAGTTGCCGCAAAAACCTTATATAAAAACAGAAGTTTTAGTTGACTACGTCGCAAAATGTGGCGGTTTTTCCATATTGTTGTAATATGTAGTTGAAATATTTATTGTAATATGAAAAATTTATAGTTTTTTTACAGACATAAATACGTCAGATGGACATACAATCAAAGTGTTTCATCAAACTTAAGGATGATTAAAAGTAAACTTTGGTTAAAATTTTCATTTTAATTTTTTGACAATACATTCCCAATGAATTGAAAACTAATTCAGTAATACTGAAAGCTAGTTAAGTAGTACAACTTTAAAAAAGATAATTGGATGAAATGTTGACACATCATGATGTTCACTGAAAACAAAGTTCCGTAATATTTGGAGGGGGGGTTCGGTTGGGGACGATTTATATGAAAGTTACTTTTATGATTGTCTGTTACTCTTATTATATCTATTTGATTTCATCAAATAAATATATAATGTTGGTCAAATAAGTATTCGCAGTCGGCAACGCCCGACTGCAACTTCAACTAATTTGAGTATGAGACTATCTTCAGCATCAAGAACGATAAAGTAGGCAAGATGACTAAGTCGGTTTAAGGTCTACTCAAATCAGCGCGGGACTGCGAAAGCGGGAACGGGAACGGGACGCGTAAACTTGTGCATTGAACAAGGCGGGGGACAATTTCAAAAGTTTTTTTAATATGGCTTTTTTTGTTAATAAAAACGTTAATAGTCTTTTATTTTAATTTTCGAACTTGGAGTTAATTTTTATTTTATTTTATTTCTCTAGAATTAATAACACGTGCATATTATTGCAGGTGGTGTCAGTGTGGGACGTAACTTGAAAAACTCTGACAAAATTATTATAAAAGGATGATATTAGCTAAGACGGCAGTTTTCCATTCCATGACCACCTTTGACCAAGATAATTTTTGATATCACTGTATATGTAATGCAAGTATTTACTTATAGCGCAGTCTGCCTACGGATTTGGACCCTTAAGTGAAGATACAGTAAACAAAAATATGCAAAAAATCGGAAATTTTCCGTAGAATTCAATAAATCAAAATACAAACAACTGGCACCTCGGGGGCCCATAGTAAATTGGGCCCAAAGTTGGCCAAAAACGGTTTTTTGGTTTTTTCCATGTTACTCTGTCATGGTGCCATAAAATGAAAAACAGTTTCATACAAAAGTTATAGAACTATTAAATATGGATCGATCTGTGGAAATCCGATGTCAAAAAATTCAAAAATAAATTATTTATTTGAAAAAAACCGTTAAAAATCGCGTTTTTTTGAAACGCTCATATCTTCGTGAAAACAAATCATTTTTTCACGAAACTTGGTAAAGGTGTAGCTCCCTACTAACTAAAAAAAGATCGTTTTCAAAAAATTTAAAAATATAAACATTTCGCAAAAATTGATTTTTTCGAAAAAAATCACGTTTTTTAAAATCTCGATAGCTCATACACGCTTTCATATTTCTAGTCAATTTTAAGCTTAAAATTTGCTTGAAATGTTGTACTAACATGGTTATTTATTGCGCGCTTTTTAAATTGATCGGTAATATGCGAAAAATCGGTTGAAAAATCGTTTTTTTTTTAACAAAAAAATCGATTTTTTTTTCGAGAAAAAAATTTTTTTTTCTTTTTTTGTTAGCAGCATTGAATAGCTGGTATTTTTTTTATAAATTTACAAAAAAAAAATTTTTATCTACGACCCTTTGGAGCCGAGATATTTTTTTTTTTGAAAAAAATCTAGTGACGCTATCTTTTAATATTAAGGGCTGAAATTTACAGAGTTTGTAGTTCAATACTTGTATTTTACATAAAAAAATACTACAGTGACATATTCGACATTGGTCTGTGATTCATCCATCACCACGCAAGACTCATTAAATATATCTTCGTCCAAGTCGTCATCAAGAGCATCTGCCTCTATCGTAGTTATTTCTATATTAGTGCAATTTTCTTGATCGCATGTCAAGCACATGCTTGAACACTTCAAACCATGCCTCCTGCAGCTACAGATCTTTGTTTTACATCCGCTTCCGCATCTGCAGGCTATCGTTTTAACGATTTCGTCTGGAACCAGCTGATTTTTCAACCGATTTTTCGCATATTACCGATCAATTTAAAAAGCGCACAATAAATAACCATGTTAGTACAACATTTCAAGCAAATTTTAAGCTCAAAATTAACTAGAAATATGAAAGCGTGTATGAGCTATCGAGATTTTAAAAAAACGTGATTTTTTCGAAAAAAATCAATTTTTGCAAAATGTTTATAATATTTTTAAATTTTTTGAAAACGATCTTTTTTAGTTAGTAGGGAGCTACACTTTTTCCCAAGTTTCGTGAAAAAATGATTTGTTTTCACGAAGATATGAGCGTTTCAAAAAAAACGCGATTTTTAACGGTTTTTTTCAAATAAATAATTTATTTTTGAATTTCTTGACATCGGATTTCCACAGATCGATCCATATTTAATAGTTCTACAACTTTTGTATAAAACTGTTTTTCATTTTATGGCACCATGACAGAGTAAAATGGAAAAAACCGTTTTTGGCCAACTTTGGGCCCAATTTACTATGGGCCCCCGAGGTGCCAGTTGTTTGTATTTTGGTTTATTGAATTCTACAGAAAATTTCCGATTTTTTGCATATTTTTGTTGACTGTATCTCCGAAGTGAAAAATTAACATGGGGCCAAAAATAGGCAGACTGCACTATTATTTAAACTAGTCATAGATGGACATGACTTCAATAAAATTTTAAGCGCGTCAAATGTTTAATATTGACAATTCGCGTATTAATTTGAAAATTATTTTGAAATAATTACTAGTAATTATATATAAATCAATTAATAATAATAATGAGTTATTGCTTTATTTTCGGTAGTAGCGAGGAGAAAGTGATAAAATTTTTGTTTTCCCAGAAATCCAGAAAGGTAAGTTATATACTTAGGTAGGTATTTGAAATTCATTTTTCTACATAATTTAGCGGAATAAATTTTACATATATATTTAACTTAACTTTTTTTAAGGTCAAAACTATGGCAGAATTCCTTGGAAATAATACCTATATGGAAAATGTATATCTAGACATAAAAGCGTAGGTATATGCAATCGGCATTTTGAAAAATGATTTAAGTTATGCAATGAATTAAAGGGATGAAAGTAAATCTTCGCCTAATATTCATGTTTCCAAAAGAAATTTTAAAAAAATTTACTTGTTAACAAATACTGTTATTCGTTAGATAAGTTTTTCACCCAATGACAAGTATGTTTTAATTTTTTTCTGGGTCAAATTATATGTACCTAGGTATTTCTTGTTTCTTTTTGTATATTTAGTTTTGTAAGTTTTATTTTGACTTTTTCTTTCATTTCATATATTGGTTATTACATCTGTATAATGAAGAAATAAAATGAATAAATAAAATAGGGGTTATTTAGATATGGTACGATCAAAAAGAGTACACTTTTCTTCTGCATATAATAAAATTAATTCATTAATATTATAAAAAATTTTATCCAAATATCCATATAACTTCTGTAAAATTACGAAGTTTACAAAATTAGAAAGTGTTTTTTTTTATAACTGTTAACTCTTTTTTTACATTTATAAGCATGTTTGTGTCATTTCATTAAATAAAAAATTGTAAATATAATTTCATAAATATTTATTAGTTGATACCTTATTTATGCCAGCCCGGTTTAAATACCGTAATTACATTAGTTACGTAATTATATTATTTTAACAGGTTAGCCTAAATAATGTGCAATGTCTTTAAGGATAATTTTATTAGGAAAACATTTTGAATTTCCCGGGTTTTTTAATGCTACATGGGAGCCATCTACTCACGTTCTGATCTTATTTAGTCACTTTTTATCACCGATATATACAATATATATATCTCGGTGCTTTTTATACTGAAAATTAGTAAATACTGGCCTACTCTTTGCATGATCGTAGAAAAAATAATTCTTTCTGCACGTCGTCAACAGCAACGTACGCTGTGCAATAAAAGCCTACTTTTCACACTGAAATGAACACTTTTTTGAACGGTCGTAGAAAAAACACATTTTTGTAATACTTAATAGTAACAAAAATGGTAATATCAGGTATGTAATGGTGAGAAAACATGCAGCTGATGTTCTTGAACTACGCGTGTGCGACAAGACATCCTAGATTAATGAGATTCTATTCTTAATAATGCTCCAACACATTTTTGTACTATTTACTTAGTAGTGTTTTTACTATCCATCTATAATATACCTAGCCGCAGTTAAAAGTTACTAATAGTAGGTACCCTGAACTAATCTCCAACCTAATAAAAATGTTACATTTTTAAAAATAATTAAAATAAAATGTAAAAAAATACTCTACGTAATAATGTTTTAAGATTTCTTTTTTACCCTTGTTTACGTCGACCGATTTGTTATCTATCAAATGTCATTCAAACCCGATATTTACCATATTGTTCCAGCAGCACTTTCCAACCGTTTGAAACCATCGGAAGCATACGTACTTTGTTGCAATTAAAACCAAATAGATGGAATGAACTGGGCGTTTTGTCCGTCGTCCCAAGATTATGTTTGTTGGCCCACTACTGAATGTGTACAAAGTATACGGCTACCACGATGATGGAAGTAACCTGGTGAAAGCACTCAAGCCTTTTTACATATGAAAATATTAATCCAAAATGTCTTGCACAGTAGGCGGGTTATGATGGCCTCTTGTTACTTATTGCCAAGAGATGGCGCCATTTACGCAGTTCACAAAACAACGCTAACTAGCTATTTCTCATATTTTGGACAAAATGTGACAGGACATTAATTTGAGGTTAGACTGAATTATGTCACAGTACAGATATTTCATTATAATTGTTATGTTCATTATATTATATTATACCTGTGGTACTCTAAATAGGGTTAAGGAAGAAGCATTATCTTTAGATTTTCTACATAATATATGAAACCTTATAAAAGTTAGAAAATAACCAAATCGGTATTATTGAAAACTGTTAGATCGGGTGTACAATTGACACAAATAAATGACATTCAGATCCATCCAGCGAGAACTCCAAACAAGAGGCCATCATAACTAAAAAAGAAGGAAGTGATTTTACCAGGTTGTTTATATCATTGCTACCACAGTGTCTAACAGTTCCTCCGTCTCCCCGCATGTCCATAAACTAATGTTATTAGGTATAACAAATAAAACTTATAGCATCTGACGAAAATGATGACTCTATTCTATTCCATCTCTCTGTTAAAACTCTTCTGTTCTTCAGACCTCCCAAATAATCACATCTCTATCAAACTATAAGAAACTGTCTGCTGCTGGGACATACCTCATATAAAATGAGAAGCGGTTAAATGCAGAAACACATTGCATGCAACGCGCATGCGTGAAAACCTGGCGACTTCTGTGCAGGCGGCCGCGTACCCCAAAGATTTTCTATATAAGGCTTTGGCTTCGCAGCTGCCACCGCCGGTAATCAACTTACATGCGAAATAGGCGTTGATTGCACTACGAAAAAGTTAGTTTATAATGCGTTAAAATCAGCTTCCATATGCATGCAATGGATTTCTGCATTTAATCATTCCTATAAAATGTGTGGCGGACTTCCATATATCGGTAGCATCCGAAAGTGTACACCTTAGGTTGACCATACAGTCTATTCATTCTATAAAAAAATAAAGGGTGGCTTTGATTTTTCGTTAAGTTTCTCTCTGTATAATGATTGACAACTGTTTGACAGCATCAAATATTGTAAGTTTAGGTATACTGGCGGTCATTGTCAGCGAGACAGAGTTGCCATTTTCTTTAAATTTCTATTTGTAACTATAAAAATTCTAGAGTTCTCATTGTTTTTGTAATATAGTGGAATCGCATAAAGTCGATTAAATTAAAATAATAATGAATATAATAATAATAATAATAAGTGGCTGGCAGGCCAAATGCAGAAGGCGGTCATTCTTGGTTCTCTCCGTCTGCTTAGGGCACACGATTCCGGAGCCTACAGTCACTAACCCTGCGGGATGTGGGGAGTGGCTGAGGTTAATGTGCTGGCGCGACTCCCGTGAGGCGTCGGAGGCCACGGGAGGACTGTCCAGCGTCGGGCAACCGAAAAAAAAAAAAAAAAAAAAAATAATAATAATAATAATAACTACTTCGGGTTCCATACAACCTTAGAAGAAGGGCTCCTCACGATCGACCCCAAGCGGATGGGGGTCAGAGACAGGCGGGAGCAGCACTGTCTAGATAGGATCCGAGCGCTCATGGCGATAAAGAAAACATTGAAGAGGCGGGTGAAGAGTATGGAACAAAACAATTTGTTCCGTACGAATCCTTCCCGCCTCTTTCAAGAGCCACAGCGTGTTGTCGAGAATCCGCCGACTGTAGAAGATGTCGAAACCTTCTGGAAGGGAATCTACGAAACGCCGCGTCCATTCAATAGCGACACTCCATCAATTGCACACTTCGAGGCTCTGTGTCACAGACATCTTGAAGAGCCAGAAGAAGTGTGCCCGGCAATCAGTACGGAGGAAGTCCAACAAGCACTTGTTGGTACCAAGAACTTCGCTGCCCCGGGCCCAGACGGCATTAACAACTGGTGGTGGAAGAAATTTCCTTCCACTCACCGCCGTCTGGCGCGAGTTTTCAACTCATGGTTGAACGAGGGGCAGCAGATTCCGGACTGGTTCGTCGAGGGACGTACTGTGCTAATCCCCAAAAAGGGGGATCTTTCCGACCCGAGGAATTATAGGCCGATCACTTGCCTCAACTCCTGCTACAAGATATTTACACGTATCTTGTATGCTAGGACACTGAGGTCTGTTGATCCGGTCTTCCAGCAGATACATGAACAGCGTGGTGCCAAGAAGGGCATGGCAGGTTGCAAGGATAGCCTGCTGATAGACCGCTGTATTACACAGGACTCTGTGCAATACAAGCGGAATCTATCGATGGCCTGGATTGATTACCGCAAGGCATTTGATACAACATCGCATGAGCTATTGTTGTACTTGCTCGAATGTCTTGCGGTACCAGCACCACTAGTGAGATGCATAGAACAGCTGCTGCCGCTCTGGAAGACCCGCTTCACCATAACATCAGGTGCACAGCGGGTCACGACAGGGCAGGTGGCATTTAGGAGAGGAGTTTTCCAGGGTGACTCCCTGAGTCCTCTCCTCTTCTGCATCTCACTGCTGCCGTTGTCTGTTGGGCTCCGCCAAACCCGCGGATATCAATGTGGGCCACCCAGCGACCGGAGGCATAAGGTCACCCATCTATTTTATATGGATGACCTTAAACTTTATGCCTCCGGAGAGCGCGAACTACAAAACGCTCTTAGGGTGGTCGAAGAATATACGCGGGCAATTGGTATGGAGTTCGGGTTGGACAAATGTGCAGTCGTCCACCTCAAGAGAGGACGATGCGGGGAATTCCCTGAAGATGCGCAGCTCGCAGACGGAAGCATCCTAAGACATCTGGATGCCGGAGAGACCTATACATACCTGGGTGTGCAACAAAGGCACATCCAGGATGTAACACAAATAAAGGAATCTCTCCGCGGCAAGTACAGACACCGCCTCCGAAAGATTTGGTCTTCCGAACTTTCGGGGAAGAACAAGGTGTCTGCAACTAATATGCTTGCCGTTCCGATTCTGCTCTACTCCTTCGGAGTAGTAAAGTGGAGGGTAGATGAGCTGCGTCAATTAGACAGAGATACCCGCAAGATGATGAATATTCACAGAAGTATTCATCCTAGATCGTCCGTTCCTCGTGTGTACCTCCCACGTCAACGGGGGGGCCGAGGACTCTTGAGCCTGGAGTGTACGCATGGCAGAGTAGTACTGAGTATGGCATGTAACATACTCAGGAGCTCAGATCCCCTCTTGCGGTTCGTAAAACTTCACGAAACTGTAGGAGTGGGAGCAGGATTATTCAAGGCAGCAAAAAGAGCCGCAGATGAACTCGGTCTCGCATTTGACATCAGGCGAGGAGGCCGGCGAGGTGCTGATGTTGAGTCAGTCACCGAACTTCAGCCAAATCGTCTGAAAGCCCGAATAAGAGCTGCCGAACAGGAAAATCTGTTTCGGCAGCACGTCGATAAACCCCAGCATGGTGTCTTCTATAAGAACATCGAAACACTGGGTTTATCGACCAGGCTGACCTTCGCCTTTCTAAGGTCAGCAGGGCTTAAGTCGGAGACCGAGGGATTCATTATGGCCTGCCAAGATGGTGTTATCAACACCTTGGTCTACCGTAGCCGCGTGTGGCGTGTAGAGGTTCCTGATATCAACTGCAGGACCTGCCATCAGGCGCCGGAATCGCTCATGCATTTACTTTCTGCATGCCCCATATATGCGATTTCGGCCTACATCCACCGACATAACGCGGCCTTACGAGTGCTATACTACCATCTAAGGCACTCGTACGGGGTAGACCAGACACCAGTGCTGCCTTACGTCCCCGGAGATATTGAGTCCGTTGTCGAGAACGAGAAATGCCGGATTTACTGGAACTACTCGTTCCCGACTGTCAGGCTAATCCAAGCCAACAAGCCTGACATAGTCCTCCTCGACTATCAACTCAAGGTGATGTATGTTATCGAGTTCTCGGCACCTGCGGAGAAAAACATCACCTTGAAGGAGGAGGAGAAACGGACCAAATATCGCGATCTCCGGTACGAGCTCCAAGTGCTGTACCCAGGCTACTCGGTCAAAATGGTCGTCCTTATTATCGGTGTACTCGGAGGGATAAAGCCTACGCTGCTCTCGGAACTGAAGATCATACCGGCCTGCCGAAAACCAGCCGAGTGGCTGGCAGGTCAAATGCAGAAGGCGGTCATTCTGGGTTCTCTCCGTCTGCTTAGGGCACACGATTCTGGTATCTACAGTCACTAACCCTGCGGGATGTGGGGAGTGGCTGTAGTTGTTGCGCCGGCGCGACTCCCGTGAGGCGTCGGAGGCCACGGGAGGACTGACCGGCATCGGGGAACCGACAAAAAAAAAAAAAAAAAAAAAAAAAAATGCCTTACGTCCCCGGAGATATTGAGTCCGTTGTCGAGAACGAGAAATGCCGGATTTACTGGAACTACTCGTTCCCGACTGTCAGGCTAATCCAAGCCAACAAGCCTGACATAGTCCTCCTCGACCATCAACTCAAGGTGATGTATGTTATCGAGTTCTCGGCACCTGCGGAGAAAACATCACCTTGAAGGAGGAGGAGAAACGGACCAAATATCGCGATCTCCGGTACGAGCTCCAAGTGCTGTACCCAGGCTACTCGGTCAAAATGGTCGTCCTTATTATCGGTGTACTCGGAGGGATAAAGCCTACGCTGCTCTCGGAACTGAAGATCATACCGGCCTGCCAAAAACCAGCCGAGTGGCTGGCAGGTCAAATGCAGAAGGCGGTCATTCTGGGTTCTCTCCGTCTGCTTAGGGCACACGATTCTGGTATCTACAGTCACTAACCCTGCGGGATGTGGGGAGTGGCTGTAGTTGATGCGCCGGCGCGACTCCCGTGAGGCGTCGGAGGCCACGGGAGGACTGACCGGCATCGGATATTCCGAAAAAAAAAAAAAAAATAATAATAATAATAATAAGTTTATTTACGAAGTGAAAAATATGAAATACAACATACATAGTATAATATATAGATAGTTTGTAAATAAACTAAATACTTCATATTAGTGCAGACAAGCACTGTGCATGAAGATAATGACTTAAAGTTTAGTTATAATGTATTGGTAAGTAAAACGATATGTGGTTATGTAAAACAACAGATAATTAAATAATCACAGAACGTAACATTTTCTAATGTACATAAGTATATGAACAATTTTTTAAGACAAAAACAATAAATACGTTTACAGTTTAAATATGACATGTGAAATAAATAAAAAAGTAGTAAATAATTAAAATAAAAAGCAGATATGTATTTACACACAGCACACGTATAACCTATTTACACACATATGCACCTATACCTACACATACACATAATCTAGTAATTTTGTAGACATAGGAAAGACACAGACATATTTATTTTGATAAGCTAAATGCGAGGATAAATGAAAGAAATCGAAACCTAAAATAATCTGTTATGCAGTTGTTTGGGGTTAATTATATTATGGATCACATCCCTGGGTGTTTCTAGAATGTATTGCTTTATTTTCACCTTTGTCCTATTTACAGTAGATGTGTTTTTAATGCTATTTGGCAATGTGTTGTAAGCTCGTGGGCTCAAGTATATGAAACATCTTTGTCCACATGTGGAATTCGTTTTAGGAATTTTTCGGTTATTATTAAGATTTCCTCTTGTTCTTTGCGTACCGCTACTTTCTTGTACATTTGAGTGACACTGGTGTAAGACACACTGAAAAAAGAATAGCGACCTAATGTCCATTACACTGGCCTCTTTAAACAGACAATTAGAGGGATAAGTAGGCTCTTTATTTAATATGATTTTTAGTAGTCTTTTTTGTAGCGTATCTAAATATTTTAAATGTGAATCGAGCACCCCTCCCCAACCTAGAATACCATACATTAGGTGGGATTCAACAAGTGAATGGTATATTACTTTAGTTTGTGGGTAACCAAGAATTTCTTTTAAACATTTAAACCTGTATATTAATTTTCTTATTTTCTTTGATACGTAATTAATATGTAGATCCCATTTCATTTTAGAATCTATAATTATACCTAAATATTTAATTTCTTTTGCTGGTGCTATTTTTAATTGATCATTAATAACAAGTTCGTCAAAAGGAGGGGCTGATGTTTCATATCGATAAAAAGGTAAATAATTTGTTTTGGATATATTTAAAGTTAGTAACTTACTATCGAAATAATCCTTTATGTTTCTTAAGTCTTTCTCAACCTTAATTTTTAGGTCTTTCCAGTTGGAGTCTTTATAGAAGAGAGCAGTGTCGTCAGCATAGCTTATTATTGAACCGCATGTTTGCAAATCAAACAAGGAGTTAATATACACAATGAAAAGTATCGGCCCCAGTACCGTCCCCTGTGGTACACCATACTCGACGATAGCAGAGCTGCTTCTTACTGAATTTATTTCAGTGTATTGTACTCTGTTTGTAAGGTAGGACTTTAAGAGATTTAAACTATTATTTCTGAATCCCAAGTTATTTAATGTTGCTAGTAGTTCAGTATGACAAACCGTGTCAAATGCTTTTTTTAAATCAATGAAGACAGCTAGGCTTTTATCTCTGTTGTCTAAGGCGCGGTAAATCTCACTAACAAGATCTGCGATTGCATTTTGAGTACTCTTGCCTTTTCTGAAGCCATATTGTGACCTAGATAACAACTTATATTTTTCGAGGTAGCTTATTATTCTAGACTTAATGACTTTTCAAATATTTTTGCCAAGTTACTAATTAATGAGATAGGTCTATAGTTTGTTACTTCTTCCTTGCAGCCATTTTTAAAAATGGGCTTTATGATAGCTACTTTAAAGGCTGATGGACACTCTCCCACCTCGATGGCTTTATTTATTATGTAGGCTAACGGTATTGCAATATATTCAGATATTTCTTTTAATATGGTTGATGTAATCCCATCTATTCCCGGCGATTTTTTTTCTTCAATTCATTGATATTTTTTATAATTTCTTCTGTTGTGGTTGGGTGTAGAAATATTGAATTTATTTGCACTCTTGTTTCAATTTGTTTATCCGGTTTTGTGATTGTATTCGCTAGTGACTTCCCAATATTACTAAAGAATGTGTTGAACATATTGGCTTTTTCATTGTCATTTTTTATCTTTTCACCTTTATCATTTTTAATTGTGGAAATACTAGATTTAGTTTTGTGTACTCCGCAAAATTCATTAGTGACTTCCCATAAATTTTTTGAGGAAGATTTATTTTCGTCCACCTTGTCTTTAAAATATTTAGTTTTCTCTTTTTTAATTAAGTTGTTTAAATCGTTGCTATATTTTTTGTATGCATTTTTTAATTCAATGTTATTTGGGTATTTTTTTTACTTGATTGTACATACAATCTCTTTCATTTATACACTTAATGAGTTTTTTTGTTATCCATTTTTTCCTTCTTATATTTTTGTGTTTAATTTTGATTATTTTTGTACATGCCTCTACTTCATTTTTTATTATATTAATGAACGTATTAGTTGCACTTTCCAGATTTTCAATTTTGATTAATTCTTCCCATGATATGTTTCGAAATGCGTTTTTAAGTTTTGGATAATTAATATACTTAATATATTTAGGTCCATTTGCTGAAATGGTAAGTTTATTACTCAATATTATTTGTATTGCGATAATATAGTGATCAGTTATATTAGACTTTATTATACAGGGTAACATCTCTTCTAAGGTATCTTTTAAGGTTTTAATGAAAATGTGGTCTATGCAACTTGTACTTCCGTTTACATCTCTTGTTGTGTTATTTATATATGATTTAAAACCATGGGAATACATTATATTCAAGTACTCTAATGAGACATCATCGTTAAATTTATTTATATTGATATTAATATCACCTACTACTATATCATAATTCACTCTACTAATATTGTTTTGTAGGTATTGGTCCAAGGAGGTAATAAATTCTACAGGGCAAGTTGATGGCGGTCTATATATGGTTAATATGCTTATATTATTTTCGTTTATATCGAGTACATCGAGTTTTATCATTCTTATCCCGTTCATTGTAATAAATTTATATTCGTAATTTAAGGTTTGTTTTATATATACCATAACACCATCATTTTTATTTATCGCACCCTCATTGTAGATTAGCTGATACCCTTCAATATTGAACATATCTAATTCCTTATCGGTTAGGTCAAAGGTTTCTGTAAAGACAATACATTCAAAACTAAATTCGAATTGTTCCAGAAATATTTTAAATTGATCTATATTTTTTGACACACTGCGTATATTATTGTGAATTATTTTAAAGTTACTTGTACTATTATTTACTTTATATACTTCATTGCACTCACTGCCAGTTGCTAATGAATAAGTTTCGATATTGCCATCGTCATAATCTCGGATATATTGATCCATGTCTCGTAAATTAATTCTTAACAGATAAATACAGAGAGAAAAAAATATAAAGTGAAATTTTAAAAAGAAAAAAAGCTAGCTTACATTAGATACTTACAGTATAATGACAAAAACTTAAGTAATATTTACGCAGTATTTACCTAACAATTATGATTTTGTCTTGTCTGCCTTGTTGTATATTTTGTTCCGTTTCTTTGTTGTGATTTTTGCTGTAGATTTGGCGTCTTGGGTTTTCTTTCTTGTTCCTTGGTACTGCTTGGATGTGGTGTGTTTGTCTCAGATTGTCCTTCCTCTTCTATTTCTAGTTGTATTAATTTCTCTACCGTAAATTCTTCTTTATTAATGTACAATTTGTTATTTTTTATGTTCGCTTGTAGATTTTGATTCCACGCTTTTTTTGATGCTTTCTTAACAATTTGAAAGCTTCTCTCTCTTCTCTATTTAGTTCTGGTGCTATGTGTATATTAGTCCCTTTCAATGTTTTAGCGTTTTTTAGAACTTCTTGTTTTTTGGTATAGTTTGTAAATTCTAATTTTATGTGTTGTTTCTCATTAGGTCCTAAGCAATATATGTTGTTAATATCTCTGTCTTGTATGTCTATTTGTAGGTGGTTTTTTATCATATTTACAGTATCCTGCAATAAATTGTCTGACGGTTCCATCCCGAAGATAACAACATTGTTTTTTCTGTCTTTTTTTCCTAAAAATTTTATTTTATTTTGTAGTGTTTGGTTTTCCTTTTCTAGCTCTTCTATTTTCTCATCAGATTTTATTTGTGCCTTTTTAATCTCTTCTACAATAGTCTGAAATTGGTCTTGTTTCTCCTCTATGGTTATAAGTTTCTTGTAAATATCTTCCAAAGTTATACTCATAGTTCAATATAACAATAATCACTTTCACAAACAGATGTTCAGTAGTTTCCAACGGTACTATGTATAGATAAAATATTTGCAGGCAATTTCTGTTTATTAAATTAATGTTTATTTTTGACCTGGCACTTTATTACGGTTATCCTTTTCTGGAATTTTACACTAATAGTTGCAAACATTTTATGTTTATTAATTTAAATGTGTCATCGATGTGATATTAGAAATATTTTATGATTATAATGAAGTAATGACATTTTCCTTAAAATATGATATAAATTGTAAAATTTCACAACACAGCAATTCGAATTTGACGCACAATTACCAAAATACCTACCTTCAATACTTAATGCTGTCAAGCAGTTCTTATAAAGAGAGAAACATAACGAAAAATCAAATCCACCCTTTATTTTTTTACATAATGAATAGACTGTAGTCGGTAATCTACAGTGACTAAATTCACTGTTAAAGTGACTGTCACTGTAAACTTGTACATTACACTACAGTGACTTGATAAGGGACAGTGGCGACCTGCGACCTCAGATTAAGAACTTTCTTAATCTAAGGTGAGGACTACAGTGATTTGATAAGTCACTATAGTAGCGACAATAGAGCCTAAGCCACGCCCACCCACCATCGGAGGTCGAAATTTTTATAAGACTGTTCGTATGTCCCTCTATTGCACATAAGGGTCAAAATGAGAATTGAATATTTTAAAAATACTTTATTTTGGGGTTATCTTTCACATTTCACTACTGAAATGTTGTTTTCATGATAATATGTTAGTGTAATTTTTTGTGTGCAAGAATCTTTTAGTTTTCCAAAATAATGAAGAAAATAAATTATTTATTATTTATACTGAACTGCGGCGCGCATGCGCAAATATTTTGAAAGCTAGCTTATCTAAAATCTTAAGGCCACTTTCACGCACAGCAGAATTCATTACGACGTAACGATATTCAGCCAATTAAAGTTGTGCAGATTTTCAGCCAGGCAATCTTGAAACATTTGATTGGTCCAATATGATCAGGGCTAATTCCGCTCTATGTGAATGCGGTTTGACTCCCAACCCAACTCATTTGATGTAATGATTTGAGGTTAAGGTTGTCATCGTTTTCTGTGTATTTCTTGTTAATTTATTTTCTATTTAGGACTGTTTTTTCATCCTCTTAAATTTAATCAGTAGATATAACAGATGTTAAAAAATTCGGGCAGTACGTACTATCAATAATGTTTCTAATTTAATAAAGTAAAAAATGCAAACAATGCCTGGTCGAAAATGAAATTATTATTTTGTTTTAATACAGATAAGCGTAGGTATTTAAAATTCAGTTTCACAAAAAAAATTTAATAGGTTTTCTATACAACAACATTAAGGAGAATCAACTAGGTAACATTATAATTGATTTATAGACTAAAATTATAATAAAAATCTCCAAATTTCATCATATAGAGGTACTTTATTTTATCCTCGTTCACATAACATTTGTTATGTCATTGGAACATGCTAGCGGACAGGACTAAAGAACATTTTGTTTCCCAGTCAAAAATTACAGAGTCACCTCATATAAAGACAAGAGCTATAACATTCATCTGCATTTAAATCATGATACCTAAATATTTTAATTTTGTTTTTTGCTTCCCTTCATGAGTACCTATATTATTATTATTATTAAATCCACCAACCCCAATTGTTGACTTGATTTTAGGAAAATTATATATAAATTGGTAAATAGCCTAGAATTAAGAGAGAAAAGATACAGTTATCTTTTAGTGTTGGCTTCATGTCCGACATTAGAGACGACTTACTTTTTACATTTTCTTCTTCTACCTTATTGATATTTAAATGGTGCTTTCTCTCTTGTACCGCACTACTGTGGAGCCAATAGGAATAGCTTGAATGAATGCATTTTGACATTTATTTAAATAGAGGCGGGTAAATATGCCCTTGTAAAATTGCTTATTGTTTTTGAAATTAATGTTATTTTTTATGTGAACAGTTTTAAATGCTACCATTTGTTTTGTTCATGGAGTAGTTACAATAATAATACAAGAATTCATTTATTAAGCTTATATATTTTCATATGTCCACCGTTTGTGTATTTATAAATTTATATTTTCTAATCCTGACAATAAAATATATGTAAAGAACACCAACATTCATAAATAAAGCATTAATTTACTAACCTGAATTATTTTATCACTTTCTAAGTAAATCCTGTTATGATTTACCTATAAACTTGTCTTTTAATACTATTAAATAATGCACTTTTTCCCAAAATTTCTTATAAAACATACACAAAAAATAAAACGTAATAATGTTAACAATAACTGAAAAACGATAAATTATTCTAATCACTCACAAAGCACATAAACAATAGAACACAGAAACTTAAACATAAATAAGACGCTGTCAGTAATATAGGTTATGCACGAATTTGGATTATGTGATGAAACAAAAACAAATGCCGCCAACGCCGCGCGAGCAGGGCTTAGAGAAAGATGACATCATAGAGAAACATATACTGTAGAAAGAGAGAATAAAAAAGTATGTGTTTTATGTTGGATTACAGTACCCTCATTAAATGTATATGGTGTCTTGGTATATTTACCTTTTAAATCTATGGTAAATAGGTATTTTCAAAAATTAATTCTTTCTTGTTTATAGTTTTACGTTTCCTTTTTCGTAAAGTACCTGCCTTTGTGAAGTCTAAAGGTAAAGCAAAAAAAATATTGCGAACATCCAAAAAATATTATAATAGCTTACCAGTTACGTTAATTTCATCATTTTCTAAAGTACTCTCAATTTCTTGTCTAGGATAGTGTGCGCCGTCTGATGTTTCATTTTTTCATATCTATTATTACTGAAAGAGTGATATCCTGTAGGACGATTATTTTATCTTGTGCTGAGGTAGTCGCAGTAATCGGTTCTAAATTTTCATTTTAAATTTCCAGCTCAGATATATCACATTCCGATATTTCAATTGCATTATTCAATACTGATTCTAGTAGGTCACGTACGTATTTTATATATGGAAACAGTTCTTCTATATGTATGTGAACGGCTCTATTCTCCGATAGTAAAAACGTTTTTATATTGCTTACACCGAGACTTGCATTATGTTTTTCAAAATGTGCATCATTGCTTTTATCTTCCACTTTGTCATTATTAGTAGTATTATTAGCACCTACCATAGCTAACATTATTTGTCCTCGTAAATCGAATTCCTTTACTCCTGTAATAAATGTAAATGTAATAAAAAAATTGTTGTTTGAAAAAAATTATTGTTTAAATTTGTATCAAAGAGTGTAGCTAAATTATCATTAATTAATTGGATTTAAACTTGCAAGGAAAACTAGAACAATTTAGTAGTCGACAAAGTATAAGCAATTTAACATTTAAGCTTTCTTTTATAAATTTATATTATAACACGGTGTTCGCGAAAATCGCGGACATATTTAAGTAGCTGATAGGCCATAGGTGATGATAAGTGATAGGTAGGTGATAGTAGCGGCCAGGTGGCCGCTAAGTTTGAATTATTTAATGAACTTTGATATATTTTTTTTAAGAAAACTATTACCTACATGAAAAAAATTATTAATCATTTTGGTTGGAAATAATGTGTTATATCACCTATTTAAAGGTGTCCACGATTTTTGGGAACACCATTATAGTATTATACTTATAAATTTATATTTATATAGCTATATAAACAATATAACTTATAACTTAGAATTGAGAAGAAAATTATCTTAATAGAATCACAATGTACTTACCATTTTTAACACTTCGTAACCGGAGCACAAACCCTTGTTCAAACAAGCAGATACGACAAAAAGTAATATTTCGCAAACGACGTACCTTATTAAATAATACCGTCCGTATTCTACAAAATAATCAGTAAGACTAAATTTGAGGTGTGATTGGTGTGAAGAATTTTGTCGGTTAACATCCCCTCCATTACGTCAATGTATTTTTAGCGGGAAAATAAACTATTATTAGTTAAACGCACATAAGTTATTTTACACATGAATAATAATGTTTTTCAACTTTCATTAAAGATGGACAAAATATTGCTACTAACTGATTTATAAGTAAACAAATACCTAACTTGCTATAAACAAAAACTGATATTTACGAAAATAAACGGTCATATTATTATATAGCTAAATACAGTATCTGTATACAAGATGACGGTATTTTGAAGTTAAAATACAGTATATACATATTCTAAACAAGAACGTAGTGTTATAAAATTATGGTTTATTTCAATTAATTTAGAGATATGCTGTGGTTTAATATCAAAAATCGCTTTCTTGAACACGTGTTGACCATATAAGCACATAACCTCAATTTTAAAATTTTCTGTAGATACTGCATTTTTACTTATGACGGCAGTATATATATATATATATATATATATATATATATATATATATATATATATATATATATATATAATATATAAAAAATATATATATATATATAATAATACTTATATAGAAGATAATTACAAAAAATTATTTATTAAAAAAACTACTTACTAACTTGAGGTTATTGTCTATAAAACATCACACTGTTAAGAAATACAAAGATTTTCCCGTCGAAATGAAGATCAAACATTTACACAAACTTCTATATAACAAACATTAGTGAAATATAAAATCAAAGTGGACGGAAAAACAATTTAAACAATTCATCACGTTTAAAAATCATAGCCACGTTTTCGGGTTCGAAAGCAATAGGCCTAAAAAAAAAAATTCATAGAAAAAAGGAAAGATATAAATTGATTTAATATTTCGTACACAAACTGGTTACTATAATTATTTTTAAACTGTACTGCCAACTTATTTTATGGTGGGAAAATTTGAATTTGTTTTTGTTTTCTTTTTCAAAAATTGAATTTAGGTAACTATCTATAATTATCTGTCTCTTGGAACTGGTGCTATAGGTGTATTGTATTACGATACTTTTAACATGTCTACATCAAAAAATTCAACTAACATCTGTAAAAAAAGAAGTAATAATTTTTTATCAAATTCAGGGGGTGGCTGTATCTACGCCGCTGGGTTTTGGGAGTGACTTTTTTATTTCCAGTTTTTTACTTTTCCAAATTTTCAGTCTCAAAATATTTTAAAATTCCTGGATTGGGCGCCAGAGACTTTGGCGTTCGGAATTTCTGGAAATTAGTCGGAAAAAGCAGCGTAGCTTTAATGATGGGCAGGGTAGATATTCCCAGGGTCGATTTTTGCTTGTAGAAGTGTTTTTCGGCTAGCTTCTGAGCTATGAGCCCTCGTAGATTTTTACCTATGTTTGACAACGGCCACTTATAGCCGTGCCCCTGGTGATCTCTCTCGGCGGAAGATTCACTGTCCCTCGGAGGTAGAATAATTTATGTTTAATTTCTTGAAGTCACTGTGTACCGAGTGGCAAAGGAAAGGATAAGTAGTAAAACACACCAAAATTTTATTTCCTCCCAAGCTGGAGGGATTATACGTTTTCTTTCTAAATTGTGTATGTATAGTCTGTAAGAAAACAATGGGGAGGCCACTCGGGGTGAGTACACAGATGAGGGTAAATAGCACAAATATAAAAAGTTCACAAATGGCAGTTCAAAAAGTATATGCACAATAATGTTTAAAATAGTTTACCAGTGTCTGTTCACCAAAATTTTATTATTTCACCTTTAAGTTTCAAAGTTACTTTTAACACTTAGCAAAATTTACTTTTTTTAAAATTGTCTTTAAAATGGGAAGAAATTTTTCCACAATCAATGTCTTTAAAAACTTAGAATTTTTCTGACTTTGAAAATTTTACCATTTTACTTTTAATATAAGTTAATTGAGCAAAATTTACGTAAAAATTTTATTTTTCAAAAGTTCGAGAATTTTGGACACTTGGTATAATTGTTTATCACCTGAAAAGTCAATTTGAGCACTAAATGTTCATAAATAAAGTTTTTACACTGAAATTAACATATATTTACAATGTCTTTAATATTTACATTCCAGGCAGGTCATTGAACTTGACCCAGTTACTGACCTAGGCTAAATATTTGGAATTCCCTAGCTTAGAGTCTTATTTATTTGATTAAAATTATTACAAAAGTCTTTAAGCACTGATTTTGGCAATTTAACAGCAATGTCTCTATTAATTAAAATGTTCAGAATTAAAATATAAAGTCTTTTAAATGCAAAAAATGTCTTTTTAGCAAAATTCACAATGCAATTGTTCATGGAATTTTTCTCTACCGATACCTCCGTCGGAAGTTCTACGTCTTTGGGCACTTTTTGTTTAAAGCACAGACCTTATCTGCTTTCTTTTGTGCAGAATAAGTAAGGATAGGAAAAAGGGTAGTTTTTTAGATCGCGACGCGGTAGAATTTTTACTACTTTCGGCAGTCGGATTCACTGTGACAGTACTTCGTAGATTAACGCAGATTTTGGACAGCCAGTTGATTTTTCGATGGTCGAGATGAGGTTCTTTTCTGAATCCCCAGGTGTTCTTCTGGAGAGGCTGGGTTTAGCGTGATTTGGAATTGAAAAATTCCTATTGGTTGAATGTGTGCTGGTATATAAGCTGAATGTACTTTTGCAATGTATGATTGGTTGGGCTGTGATGGACTAAGACTTCGCGAGTGAAATAAATTGTGATTACGGCTGCGGTGATGCTCTGGGGAACGCCTGATTGTGGATTCCTCCAGAGAGTAGTTGTTTGGGGCCGTAACTTCAAGACTTTTAGCCTATGTTGTTGCAAATCGACCGCCTCAGGTAAATTATGAAGGAGGCGCTCGCGGAGCGCTATGCTTGGACCCGAGACGGCGTATTCGGGGGTTCCACTGACGGTGAAGCCATACAGTGGCGAGAATTCATCTAAAGAGCCTTGGTGGCTTAACTGTACATCGTGTGCAGGTACAGTGCTAGTGGTGGGAGGAGCAGTGATTGTGGTAGTGAGGCTACCAGCTTCAGAAGCTGAGACAGGCCTCGGGTGCTCCATTACTTCTTTCTTCTCTTCTTTCTTATACAGGTCTAGGTGGCAAGACTTGGAGAAGCTCGGGAGAGCGCTAATACTCCCCGAGGTGAGATGAGAGTTAGTAAAAAGAGAGGCCAAGGCGCTAATACCTTGGCTGTTAGTAAGAGGTCTTCTGTAGGTCCTGTACAGGGCGCTAATACCCTGATAACTTATGTGAGAAATCGTTTCTGGCATAAATTTAATATTACACTTATTATTAATTGAGTGTCTGTGCCTGCACTAGGTGAAAATGGTGAAAATATGCTATGGTGATGCTTGCACACTTGTTTAAAGCTATACACTACAGTCTGAGTTGATTCACTGATTTTTGATAAGTACAAAGTTCTGGCTATGTTTACACAAATTATTAAAATTTATTAAAATTTTCCTAAGTCGACGCAGGACGTCGCGCCTGTGTGGCGTAGAATGTCTTTACACTAGTTTTATGTTAGGCAGGTTAGATCCAAGCAAGTCGCGCAGCGACCCGACTTGGTGTGAAAATTCGAAAGTGCACTAAAAAATGTTCAGCTTCCGTCGCGGAGCTTAATGTCTTTGGGCAAGCTGTAAAAGTTCTAAAGAGCACTAAAAACTAAGTTAGGCTGATGGAGAGCAAGCAGATCGCACGGCGATCCGACTTGGCTAGAGTTTTGGAAAGTGCACTAAAAATGGTGAGCAGCAGCCGTCGCGTTGCGGCGGAGCTTATTGTCTTTGATATATATAGAACAGTTATAAAAGATGCTAGTAGCTAAGTTAGGATGACAGAGAGCAAGCAAGTCGCACAGCGACCCGACTTGTCTTATGTTTTAGAAAGTACACTAAAAAGAGCTGAATGTCTTTGGCAAAGTCTGACTGTTACAAAGCAATACACCCTGTAAACGTGCGCTCACCTGGTTGTCCTGTGTCCGGCGTCGGCCTCGAGTCGTTGGGAACGGCTGCACTGGGGAAGCGAGCGGCACAGAAGCTGAAGGAAACACAGCGTTCACTTTTAACAGTATATTGCACACACAGTAATGATGGTACACAATGTAACAAAGCAGTAAATACAGAACAGCTGAAGCCGTGTCCAGCGTGCTTGCAGTAAAATGTAGCAATTAAGAGTAATATGAAATATTTCCTAGGAGGAAACGTAATAAAGCTTGAGAGTGGTAACAACACTTGTCTAAGAGTAATCTGGGACGTATGCATACGTCCGAGACTTGAGAAAATAGCAAATTTAAAGAAAACACGAAAAGGCCAAGCGTGACCCTTGCGTTCTAAACTTAAAACAGACAAGAAGCTCGAATAGGGAAAATTTTAATATTTATAGTAACCCAAGTGGGCGGCTACGCCTCTTTCTGGCGCTCCAGCCTATCAAATTAAAGCCGGTTACATATAACCGGCGACAATTGCATTGTCTAAGTAAATCAGGTCTGGCGGAAGTCTCAGCGCCGATTTCGCGACTGCAGCAGTGAGCGGTCGGGCCCCCGTATGGCTTAGCTAGACTTACTAGTGTTCGTTTCCCGCGCTTTTTTCAGAACTGTTCTTAAGGGTTTATATTGATGTATTTGGGGTGGTGGAGAGTAGATTTTTCAAGCTATCGTCTCGTTTTTGATTGAACTAATTTGGTTGAGTATTAATGAAGTTATTAACTGTTAAAGGAAAATTTACATGAAATTTACAAGTCGGGAGAGCCAAAAAATAAATATCTTAATATTAATATTAAATATAAAAATTAGTTTTTTGTCTTATTATGTGTATTTTAATGTGGGTCAATTAGCAAATGATAGTATTTTATGTTTATTAATTTATTAAACCTGAAAATTCTACTTAATCTCCAGAGGTGAGGTGAGGCGGCAGCGGGAGCATACATGTACCGTGTGTGGCAAAAGCGCGACACGTGTCGTGTCACTTGACCTTCACGTCGTCCTCTATGGGTGGAACTGAATAAGGGCAAACAGACAAACAACCCTACATAGTCAGATTTTTGATAAAGCCATAACGGTCGGAGTAATTAATTAAAAAGTTTTTTAATTAAAAAATGGAGTGCCAAAATTTTAAACTTAGAAATTTTTTTCGTTGAAAATTTTAAAGTACCACGAAACCTGAGATTGGTTTTGCGTGAAATTTTTCTAATGACATTATTTTGATAAGTGAATGTTTTAAAATTAATTTAAAAAAAAAATTTTAATTTATTTTAAAATTAATTTTTTGATCAAATGTGAGTTTCAGCTAGGTCGAAAATTTTTTTAATACTAATTTAGTTACTTAATTTTCTGATTGAACTTAATTGATTCTAAACTTTTGAAAAAAATTTGAATGAGATTAATTAAAATTCCAAATTTTAATTTTGGCTGGAAAATTTCTGATGGATTTTTTGGCAAAGAATTTTTTATTAATCTGAAAAATTTTGAAAAAAAATATTTTTAAAAAAATTTTTTGTTAATCTTTTGGTAATGGTTAATGTTAATAGATTATTTTAATTTGGTTGGAAATTTTTTGTTGCTAATGATTTGATTATTAAGTTGCTATCGTTATATTTATTAAATTATTAATTGACCTGGCTAATTAGTTATTATCGTGTTAAAAATCTTTCTATGCATATGGTTGCTTATGTAAGCTTGAAAAAAATATTAAATTATGGCAATGAAGATTGGGTACGTCTGCTCGCCTCTGGGAGTTAGAGTTAATAATATAATAATAATAAATTCATTTATTTATCTAAAGAAGATAGTAAATACAATTAATACACATAGTGACATAGTAGACGTATGGTTTCAACAAGACAGAATAATATAATAATACAAAAAAAGATACAATAGTAAATAAAAACATCATTAAAAATAACTTAACTAAACAAAAATTGCATTGAGAACAACTTAACTACTCGTAGGTTACTAAGAAGTATTTTTCTTTAAATATAAAAGTCGAGATTTAAATTGTTGAACAGTTTTACTAGCCTTAATTTCATGAGGAAGAAGATTGAACTGTACAATTCCCTTGTGGAACAAACTTTTCATAGTACTACCCTTAGTTGTTCTTTTTACATAAAAATTATTTGTAATTGCCGTGCGAGTATTACGTAGGTGTACCTCAGTAACAGGCAATAACTGTCGTACTAGATAGTCCGGTAAAATATTATTAATCATCTTAAAAATAAAAGTCATAGTTTGGAAGTAAAGAAATTGTTCAATGTTAAGCCAGTTCAATGTATCTAACATCCTTTGACTACTTGAGAACCTGTTGCATCTTAATATTACTCGCATTGCCTTATTTTGAAGAACCTGCAACCTACTAAAATTTGTACAACTTACATATAACACTGAACTGCAATAGAGAAAGTGAGGCAATATTAGTGTATTATAAATTGTTAACTTTGTGGACATTGATATAAAAGGAGCAACTCTACTGAAAAATCCTATCTTTTTGCCAATTTTTTTTGACATTCAATGTGCTTATTAAATTTCAATTCCCGATCAATTACTAGACCTAAGTATTTTATTTCCTGAACAAGCTCAACTTTTTCATTATTTATTAGAATATCAAGATTTAAACTGATAAATTTGTTGTACAAATAATTATTACCCACAAACATACATTTAGATTTCAATTCATTTACCTTAAGTTTATTGATTTTAAATTTTTCTGTCAAAACTTTTAATTCTAAGTTTACAGTAGCTACCATCTCTTCAAAATTAGTATTTTCATAATAGATAAGGGTGTCGTCAGCAAATAGATGGGTTTTACATTTCCTCAACATATTTCCAAGGTCATTTATATAGAGAATAAATAATAAGGGATCAAGAACACTGCCTTGAGGGACTCCAAAGTTATTTAGTATTTGCTTAGATAAATTCCCATTCACTTTTGTTATTTGGTACCTATTAGTTATATAACTTTCAATCCAACTTAAGACGGTGTGATCAAATCCGTATCTTTTTAGCTTTAATAGTAGTATTTTACGGTCGATTGTTTCAAAAGCTCGCTTAAGATCTACGAAAACAGCACAAATTCCGACCACTGCTTTATCCAACCACTCCTTCCACTCAGAAATCACCAATTGTAATGCCGTTTCACACGAATGTTTTCCACGAAAACCCGATTGGTATGTACATAGGATATTATTTGAATTTATGTAACTAATTACTTGATTGTAAACTACTAATTCCAAAATTTTTTCGCAAAATGGCAACATATTTACTGGTCTCAACTGCTCAGCTAAATTTGTATTAAGTAATTTTGGTATTGGTACCACTACAGATTTTTTATAACATTCAGGCATAACACCCTTTTCTAAACTTAAATTAATCAGATTTAGAAAAGGATAGCCTAGTATATGGAACAGATTTTTCATAACATCAAGACCGATTTCATCAGTGCTATATTTTTTTCTTTGATTGTTAATTACTTTTCTCAGATCTTGTAATGTTATTACACAAAACGATGTCATGGTACAGTTTACAACCGGTATAGTGTCAGTGATTCTATCAATATCTACATGAAGTGTTCCTATGCTAATAACAATACTTTCAATACTACCTACGTAATACTGATTCAATACGTCCGCTATATTGGCATTATGTATTACTCCATCCCAATTCAAACTTTGAAAGATATGTTCACCTTTCTTATTTCCAACTATGTCTTTTAAGTTTTTCCACATTAACTTCAAATTTGCTTTATTTTCGTTAATATTTCTTTCATAAAATACTGTTTTTGCTTCCTTTATAACTTTTATAGTATTATTTCTAGCGTGCTTATAGTTATTCCAATCTTCATTCTCATTTGTAAATACAAATCTTTGATATGCCCTATTTCTGTTGTCAATTGCTTCCCTACAGTTTTTATTGAACCATCTGTTTTCAGCTGATTTTAATTTTACAATTTTTTTAGGTGCTACAACATCTAATGAATCTAATATATTAGTTACAAAAGTCTGACCTACTACGTTTACATTTGTACATGAATATGCCCACTCTTTTTCAATTAACAAATTCGTCATTTCGTTAAAATTAATTCTTGCTCTAATTTCCTTTGTTTGATACTTTATTGATTCCCTGGCCTTTCCAATTTTTACTTGAATTATTGAATGGTCTGTTATTATATAATTTTGTTCAACATATGCATTTATGGTGTAGTCATTACTAATAATAAGATCAATTATGGTGCGAGAATTATTTCGCACTCTAGTAAAGTTTTGTATAAATTGTTTCATGCCATGATTCTCAATGCCCTCTTTAAGTCGCTTTTTTACATAGTCATTTTTGGAAATCACCTGTCAAAATTATACTGTTTCTGTTATTTTTTTCAACATAATTCTCTAACCATTCTAAAAACCTATCAATGAAACGTGACACGTTGCCATTTGGGGATCTATAGACAGCCGCCACACTGTAGGAGGTATTTTTCAATTTTATATTAACAAATAAAAGCCAGAAATTTACATCTAAAACCAACATTTTTACATTATCAAATTTTATGCTTTTTTTTATGAATATTAACACTCCCCCTGTGTGACGGCTGTTTGAGTCGCAGCGAACAGTATTATATCCCTCTATTTCTAATTCACTTTCAGAAAAATTTTCAGTAATACACGTTTCTGTAAGACACAAGATTAAAGGTTTATACTTAAATACGTATTCTAAAATTTGGTCCTTATTTTTATAATAACTTGCAGCATTCATACACGATAAAAGTAGCTCACTGTCATCCTGTAGTTGCTATTCCTTATAAGCTATTTTCTTTTTTAATTGACTCCACAGTTTTTTTATAACACTCACATTCTCTATCGATAGCAGCGTGATGGACATCTAAGTTAAGATTAAGCTTCTGGTTCACACGTATACAATTAACGCACTTTTTATATTCACTACTGCAAGCACTACTAATATGTTCTTCAGCACAAAGTACACAAGTAACTTTTTCTTTGCAGTCTTTTGCCTCGTGATTATACCCTCCACATTTAAAACATCTTCTTACACTAAAATGTTCATAAATCTTGCAATTATTCCAGCCAACGTATAGTACTTGTTCTTCCTTATTTATTACATATCTAAATGTCGCCGAATCCATTTCCACTATAAGATTAAATCTCCCTTTTCGTATCTTGGTCTTGTGTACACTGTCAAATTTAAAATTAACTCCTTGGGGTATTCTGTTTTGTCTTATAATTTTCTTTGTTAGCTCTTCAGTTTCTCCTTCATTTTCTAATTCATCTTCAGCAATACCTATAATAATAACCCTTGGATTCAGTTTTTTTGGCACTTGAATTTCGTATTCTTCACCCATTCTGGTTTTAATATTATTCTTAACCCTATTTAGTGCTTCAGCGTTTGAACATTTTAATATTACTCCTCCATTTCTTGTGTTTTTGTCCATATTTAAGCCAACCTGTAAATCTGTTGGGTTAATGTTACTTCTTATATCCTCTTTTACCTTTCTTACTTCTTTCTCGTCTTGGTTTCACAACCAAGACATGTTCTTGCTTACTAAGGGTTTCTGCGTAGGTAGGCCGGATACATTTAGATACTGACGGTTTATTTTCTTTTAATTCCTTACTTCAATTTGCAGTTCATCAGTTTTCACACTCTGTTCCATTATAATTGTGTAACATGCTTCTAACTTGGTGTTAACATTTTTCATAATCTCCGTAATTCCTATACATTCGCACGGCACTGGATTTTCCAGCTTTGCTCGTGTACCACGCGACATGATTTCTTATAAGATTTGTAGTCTTTATACTCGGTCGGTACTTGACCAGCCAATAAGGACAAACAAATCATAAAATCCACCACTTAATACACGCTGGTTTTAGACATCCTTTTATCGTCCTAAGATATATTTAAATCATAAAGCTATAAAGTTTTAGGGCAATAGTAAATAATTATTTATCAGTTTCCAGATGTTATTACCACTTCGATATTTTGGATGGTCGACGTACCTGTTGCAAAGCCGCCCGTCCCTTTTTCTTTCACAGATGTTGGCCTCTTGTATGATACTGGAGCTTGTATTTAGAACAAGATAGATTTTCGATAACTATTTAATAATTATTAATTTTATGCGCACTTTACTATATTATTTATGTACGTAGTTTAACGGAGCATTTTTTAAACTATATACCACTTGATTTTTGTGTCGATTATCAAAGTTTTTACTGGAATTTTCGCGATTTTACTGGAGCGTCACTTTACACGTGCACTTCTCTTACAGCACTCTACAACTACTTATATGTGAATGAAAAATATTTTGTGTGTAAAGTGGGGTTGGCTGATGGGCGGTTTCTCTGTAAGAAAAATTTGCATTCATAAGGGGAAATTTCGTAGGTTGTACTTGGTCACAGCGTTCCTCGTGCGTCTGGTGGTAGGAAAAATTATTGATATAAGTAAAATCGTGATTTCGAGTTTTTTGAAAAAAATTAAAAAATTAATTTTGTAAAAAAAGTGCCCTTTGACTGGTTCTACAACAGCTGCACCCTTAGTACGGCCCGGAAATAATTTGGTGCTATAGGTGTATTGTATTACGATACTTTTAACATGTCTACATCAAAAAATTCAACTGACATCTGTAGACAACGAAGGAATGATTTTTTTATTATTTAGGGGGTGATTGCAATCTTAGGACGGCCCGGAAAATGATTCGGCGGTATTCGTGCATTGCACTATGATATTTTACACATCTGCGTTAAGAAATTCAACTGACATCTATAAACAGCAGATAATTTATTGTTGTATTATTTGGGGATGGTTTACACCCCTATGTTGGAAATGTATATTTGTGTCCGACATAGTCACTGTATGTAAATTTAGCTAAAAAATTTTAAATACGAGATGATGGAATTGTCATTTTTTACAAAACCGTGGCTGGCGAGACCGTGGCTGTTTTCACACCCGTCGCAAACTATTAATAAATTTCTCATCCACAGAGCAAAAGGCTAAATACGTTTGAGCAATTGATGCTACATTGAATTTTTGTTTGGAATCATTCTGTGGGCGGTGAGGGCATTTTAGAATATGGCGTTTCAAATAATATTTCATGCATTTTCCTTGACAATATGTTCAAAGAAGAATGTTTTCAGGAAACACGTTCTGTGTAGGTCTTCTTACAGGTTTTATTTTATTTTGTGCGGGGAACAAAAAATTCCCTTTTTTTCCTTAATTTATCAATCCATTTTTTTTGTGTAAAGCTTCTCACTTTCATTTCCATAAATTGCCGAACAGCTATTTCATTATTGTGTTTTCTTATTAGATGTCGGCTAAAATTTGTGACATTTTCGAAACAATAAAGGCAAAAATTCTTTTTATCCCAAATACGATTTTTTCTGTTGGAAATGCATTTAGATACTAAAAAATGCCAAACTGAATTGGTTAAGTCTTAACAAAAAAAAGTCCTTATAATCATTAGTGCACAAATGCTTTGTTTCTGAGATATGGCCCTTTAACGACACTACCTAAAACATACACATCTTTACAAAAATAAAATTATTGTACTGAAAATTTATCTTAGCCGTTATTTTTAATAAAACTGTAAATATAAATGTATTAACTCATTGTGCATTCAAGTTATTTCACCGAAAATAAAATTTCTGAAAAATCTCTAAAAGAAAAGACTTTTATAGAAAAAGAGTTGTAAATTATAAATATATCATTAAAATTGTGATAAGTTAAGGGTAGTCACCCCTCACCTTATTTACCCCCTCCTAGGAATTGATAAACGTGAATTACTCTGGAATATGACTTCCCTAATGGATAATATTATCAAATTTTATATTTTAATTTTTAAGGGTTATTTTTTATTTTTATTTTATGGAAATCATTTTTTAGGTACCATCCTCGAAGTGCTGTATCTCAGAAACACCAACCATTTGTGGATCAATGTTCATATGAACTCTTTAAAATTTTGTGCTAATAGCTGCAACTTTTTATTTTCTATTTCTAAAAACTTTTCATCTCTTACATCACATAATCTTTTCCTATTTCCTTTTCCTTGCTGAGAAATTGTGGATTATGCGGATACAGATGATGGTCTTCCTTCTTGTGAAGGTATGGATGGTCCTGATATAGATGGCGGAGTTAATACAAACACTGTGGCATCTATAACAGATTAATCTATGACAGATTGCGTATATATTTCTATATCAGAATTAATTCCATCATCCTGAGACTGCTCAAGCGTTGGTAAATTTCCAGACTTAAATCCAGGAGTTAGCAGATCTTTCAAGAAAGACATTATTTCAAAATCTACCCAATTTGATTTATAATTATTTGCAGCATCACCCGAATGTGAAACTGGAAATTTTTTCAGTTCACGCCGATATTTATCTTTTTTATTTTTCCAGCGAGCTACTACTGTTTCCTCTGAAAAATAATAATTTTAATAAGTAATGAATGTTTTATGATAGTATTATTTTTTACAGATTTCTGACAACAGGAACCAGAAAGAAGTTTATTACTATTGAAGTAGATTCGCGAAAATCTGAAAGTGACGGAGGAGTATTTCAGTCTTCAACACTCTACAATTTGTTGGAGTCTAATCGTTTCAATGTACCTTCAGAACAAGCACTATTATTATTCTATTATTCTGCCAAATGATATGATAGAGGATGAGGCATATCCTTTAAAAAAAGATTTAATGAGGCCATATCCGCGTCCAAGAAATGGAATTTTAAATAACGAAAAGCAAATTTTCTACGATCGCCTATCACGTACTCGAAAATGCATTGATGATGCAATTGGCATAGTATACCAAAAAATTCCGAATTTTTGATACAAATATTTTACTTAAAAAGAAACAGCTATAAACATTATTAAATGCGCATGCATACTCCACAATTTAAATTAAATACTTTGATGGAAATGATGACTTGGATTATGTTCATGTTGTCGACCAAACTAACAGACAAAACAACGTAAATTTGAATGTTACAAACAACAGAGCTAGCTACTCAAATTCGTGATATATTCAAGGGCTATTTCTGTAATGACATTAATTAGATAACACCGTCTTGTCATTATTTATTAATAATAAATAGAAATTAAATTATAAGGTCTGTGTTTTCTAACCTCACATAATATAATGTTAAGATACTTAGTTGAAATGCATAAAATCTCAGCTACTTCGGCATTCAGTCGATCCCTCACATTTTTATTTTCGTAAGAAGCTAACTTTGTATTCCATAGGGCAGGTCTTGCTTGTATTTCTGCTATTAGCGCCTCAGCAATGTCCTCTAAACTCATATTGAACACTGAAAACGCTACGAAAAACAATCTGGATTGTTTCGGACGCTGACACTCTGCGAACGCTAAACACAACGTAAACGCATCGCTGTACTAACGATTTCACTCTAAACGTTTGTATTTAAATACATAGGATAGTTAATAGTGGACGTGCCGCTCCCACTATCACTAGACCTTAACTCGTTAGCACTGAGCCACCGAGTCGGTGCCTTATTCCATTATAATTTTTTAAATTGAAAAGATCTATTAAAACTTACCATACATGAATTATCTGTTTGGATTGTAGGTTTCAGAATAATTTGGTTTACAATACAGATTTTACGTGAACTTGTTGGACATTCTTCTATGGCTGATTCAATTGGTGATGTATCTTATGGTTGGAGTTATTTTTAAAATCCGAATTAAAATCATAAATAACGCCATAAATGTATATATTACCTTAACTTCGTTTAGAAATCTATTAAGATAGTAGGATTTGTCAGTGCTATTTGGCATTTGGGTCTATGATGCCTAAAAAGAAGTTGTACAGTGTGGCCCAATAAGAATTTGCATACCCCATAAAATTTTTATGTATCATCTGATTTAGACCAGGTTATTTTCAAACGCAGAGCATCAGAAACTTCTATCAACACTATTATAATTCAAGCAATAATACGAAAAAACAATTGAAACCAAGAATGCTATTAACTTATCAATAGTTAATAGCAGATGAAAAACGACAGGTCATAACAATCTTTAAAAATACTTATTTCTATGTCTAAGGACAAAAGAACAATAATTCATGTCCAACTAAAATTAATTTTTGAAAACTAAGAAGTAAAATAATTTTAGTCTTCTATGAAATGAAATCTATCTATCTATACAACATACTTCTAGTCAATGTCTGAATTGTCCATAAAGGAGTCATGAGATATCTCAGTTAAAACTGACGAAACAGGAAGTGCAGGATCCGACAATAATTTAATGACATCAATGTCAAGAGGCTGTCGATAGGAACGTACTGCAGAATTAGACTTGCATAAACTTGATGTCAGTGGATCTGAGGTAAACAATAAGCAATTAAATAAATCTGTCATTGTTTTTTCGCGGAAAAATTTATGGGAGTTATATTTCGGCTCAGAGAAACCAAGTTTTTAAAAAACACAATTTTATTTAAAACAAAACAAAGGATGCACGAATGACTTCAACAATTGAATTACAGAATAGAACTGTCGCTAAATGCATTCTACTTATATTTAAAAACTATTCTTATCGCCGTTAAAGACGGCACAGTCAGAATTACTGTTATGCTTATCGGCACGTATAGCTATGATAACTCCTCCGGCCTTAGACTGAAATTACCCCAAGAGGGTTAATTTTAGGGGTTAGTTAATGTTTAAATTATTATATTTGAGTTTACTTGTTTTTCGGTAGAAGGAGTTTTACAATGATTGTTTCTGTACTTAATTATATATTTCCTTATAATTCTAATATACATAGTATAAAGCAATAAAATTAATATAATATATAAAAGGATAGTCCAAATATTGGTACCATAACTAAATGATCCCTTATCCAATTCTTGATTTTTTTTTGTTTGTTTCATTAAAGAATTTTGCGTTTCTAAAAGTTTATGGTTGTTGATTGTTTCAATTTGTAAAGGTCCTGGATGATAAGTAATTTTTGGTTTTTTATTGTACGTAATATTAAGTTTGGGGAGTTCGAACTTAACGTTCTGGGGGCTAGCTACATGGGTTTGTAGTAGTTGATTTTTAATTAGAATTTTACATTCCTTACTTAAACTAATTATGAATGTTCCCTTTAGTTGCAATTTAGTGGTTATTTTGTCACAGGTTTTGGTGATTACGGTCTCTTGTGGAATAATTGTGATCCAATTATTAGGTTTTAGTTTTTGAATTTGCAATTCGGTTATTTCGATACTGATTGGGTGACAGTCACTCAGATCAGGGTTATACGATATCAATGTTATTTCGCATGGTGATTTTTCGTGTATTAGGACAGGGTTGACATCTTTACATAAATATTCATTAGTATCGATGAATAGACAATTTTCATTGGTGAATACATAGTGATTAGTTCCTAAGGCTACAAATTTGGTTTTTGGTAATAATAGTTGGAAAGTCTGATTTGTTTCTAAAAGTAAGGTAAATAATTCAAAATATTGAAATTTTTCTTTTTCGATTAGAGGAACTTCTTATATAAATTTTAATGCAAAACCTTTAGAATATCCCTTAATATTAATAATTTTTTCGTATTTCAGAATATTGTTAATATTAGGTTCAAATTGTAATTTAACATCTGTTAGGTATTTATCGGTTTCTTTTATTTCTGTTAGAAGATCTAGTGGGTTTACTATTGAGTTATGCAAGGTGTTAAGTTTAGCAAAGGTTATAGCAACTTCTATTTTTCCCAATATGTCATATATGTTCTGAAATAGGAATGTTATTTGGGTTAGCAATGAATACGTTAAGAAGTACTGATAGTTGATGGTCTAGAATATTATCTATAGTTGCCTCGATTCTTTGAATTCGTGATTCTAATTTGATTATGCGATAGGTTTTGGGTTATTTCGTTAAAATGGTTAATAGTGGAATTTAGAATAGTTATTCGATCTGTCAAAATGGTTTTAATTTTTTCTTGGTTTTGGGAGAGAGTCGTAATTTGTTTGTCGTATTTCTCTGCGTCATCTTGGTTTAAGTTACCGGTTATTATTTTAATAATTAAACCTAGTCCGTTTATTATTCCTCTTTTGGGTCTAGTAAGGAAGTTAGAGGTTGGGTTTAGTTGATATATTTGATCGACAATCTTTCGTTCAAGGCTGTCCAGCAAAGGGAAGGAATTAGAGTATTCTTTTTGATATGCTGCTTCCTTATGGAGTTTAGATTTTAGAATTGTATATTGTTGTTGTATCAGCTCAAATTCGTTTATTATTGGTGTTAAATCAAAAATTTGTATGTATTCCCAGTAGTCACTAGTAATGGAGGTTTGTCCTAGTTGTAGAGGTAGTAGTCCGGGGTTGTTTGTTATTTTGATGATTTCCGTTTTTAGGGAGGTATTGGGCGTCGTGCAGCATCTGTAACAGGTTTACGTAGTTCTTTTAGGTGAATTACTTCCGTAGAATTAGTTTTTAAGTTTTTAATTTCAGCTTTATTAAAATCTAACAACTGGGTGATTAAATAGCAAATTTAATTTTTGCTTTGGACCTTTCTTCCAATTTTTGTATACTTTTTGGTTAATTTTGAACTCAGATTGTGTATCGCCTTTGGCGTTATGTTTTCCGATTATCTTTTGTTTCTGAATAATTTCTTTATCACGAAGTTTTTCGTATAAAATTTTTGTACGGTTTCTGTGAGTAGTAACATAGTCTGTGTAGAATGTCGTTTCGATAAGCTCAATAGGGTTTTGAGAATTCGTGTGACCGAAAGTTATTTCGAATGGGGAAAGTTTTAGGTTTGATTGTATTGATGTATTGTAAGCTATTACAGCATAAGGCATTAAGTTGGTTATTATAGTGTTAGGTGAGGGTAGAGTAGAATCGTTCGACGGGACTATTACTTTCATGATGTCTAGGTGTCCCAAAATGGATTTTGATGTTGTGGCTTTTCAGTAATTCTTGGATATTCCGATTTTTGAATTCGGTTCCGTTATCCGAAACGATAGTTTCTGGTGTACCATAAAATGAAAAATAATGGATGTGGTTATTGTGTATTGAAATTGAATCTTTGGTAGTTGGGAGAGCCTGGCCTAATTTTGAGAATTTGTCGAGGATGGTTAAGAATGTCTGGTTTTGAAATATAAACTTATCGATGTGAAGTACTTGGAATGGTTTACTTGGGGTTTCCGTCATCACTAGCGGAACGTAGGGTTTTTATCTAGCGTATTTTGCTTTCTGGCAGATGTCACAGTCATTTATGTATATAGTGATATCTGTTTTTTGGTTTTTCCAATAGTAGTTGGTCTTTAATTTTTGTCTTTTATTGTGTTAATGAGCAAGGTGCAAATGGCAAGTTTTAGTTTGTTGAATTTGGCATTATGTGTAGTTCTGAAGATGGGGATCAAGTTCTTATCATGAAAATATAATGTAATTTATTCTTGAGTGGTCTGTGTGATCTCTAAGTAATTCCGTTACAAGATCTGGGGAATGCAAGTGGATTTTAACATTTTTTATTGTTTGTCCGTCGTAGGTTTGATTAGTGATTTTTAGTTTATGGTGTGGGTTTCGTTCCACTATAATTTGGCATGGTTTGTTGTTAATTATTTCGTCTAAGATGGGGATACCATGACCGTCTGGTTCGTTGGATGTATGTATCGTTATGTCAGGATCGTCTTGAAGTTCCCTTATCTCTGGTAATGGGAAGTTGTGGTCCTCGGATATGTGTATTACTGGATATTCGGGTCTCAACTGGGTGTCCTGTAATATATTTACTTTAGGGTCTTTATTGGGTATTACAGGGTTTCCGTTGTTAATCTCGGTAGTGTTTTTGAGTTTTGGATGGGAAATTGGGTTTTCTGCTAGTTCTTGTAGATATCTCGTGATGTCGTTATCTATGTCACCGGATTGATTTATTACAGATTCGGTTTCTAGTGCGTTCAATTTGATGCGGGAAAGTGCGTCGGCATTTACATTTTGCTTCCCTTTTTTGTAGATAATTTCGTAGTTGAATTCTTCTAATTTTAAGCGCCATCTAACTAATTTCGAATTGGGTTCTTTAAGGTTAAAAGCCAAACAAGGGGTCTGTGATCGGTGTATATGTAAAATTTCTGTCCAAAGAGATATGGGCGGAACATTTTATAGGCCCAAACGATTCCAAGAAGTTCTTTCTCTATGGTAGAGTAGTTACACTCATGTGTGTTGAGAGTTCGTGAAATATAGGAGACGGGCTTGTCATTTGGTGGGGTTCCTTGGGATAATACCGAATCGAGGGCGAAATTTGATGCATCACTAGTTAACACGAATGGTTTCGTGAAATCTGGAAGTTGTAGGCCTGGGGCATTAATTAAAAAGTGATTTAAGGTGGTTGAATGAATCTAAAAATTCTGGGGAATGAGTTATCTTGGAATTTTTCTTTAGACAAGTCGTAAGGGGTTTGGAGATCTTGTCGAAGTCTTTAATCAATTTCCTATAATAACCTGCTAGTCCTAAAAATGATTTTATTTCTTTAGGTGAGTTGGGAATGGGGAATTCTTTGACTGCTTTTATTTTGTCCGGGTTCGGTTCTATACCTTTAGGGGTGATTACGTGTCCTAGGTAGTGTACGTTTTGTTTAAGGAATTCAGACTTATCGAGTTGTACTTTGAAATTTGATTCGCGTAGACGTTGAAATATTCTTTTTGAGTCGGTCGAGGTGTTCTTGTAAGGAAGTGGAAAATATGATAATGTCGTCTAGATAAACTGAACAAATCTCATTTTGGTAACCTCTAAGGATGTTGTTCATTACTCGTTGGAAGGTGAATGGGGTGTTCCTAAGCCCGAATGGCATGCGTTTGAATTCGTAGTGTCCAGTCTCAGTAGAAAAGGCAGTTTTTTGTACATCGTCTTGTTCCATTTCAATTTGGTGAAACCCATTCGCGAGGTCTAATGTCGTGGAATAGTTGCATTTCCCTAATTTGTCCAATATCTCGGTTATGTTGGGTAAAGGGTATTTGTCGTCAACAGTTTTTTCGTTTAGTTTTCGGTAGCCAATTACCATTCTCCATTTGGCTTTGCCAGAGGCGTCTAATTTTTTTGGGACTACCCATATTGGGGATGACTATGGGGAATCCGAGTGTTGGATGATATTGGAATCAAGCATTTTGGATATTTGCGAGTTAACCTCGGCTTTATCGACGTACGGGTAGCGATAAGTTTTGGTGAAAATCGGAGATTCATCGGTCAGTCTAATTTTGTGTTTGATAGCATTAATAAAAGTTAGTGGAATGTGTTCTGAATGGAAGATATCTCGATATTCGAAACATAAATGTTTAATGGCGTTGTATTCCTCTTGGTTACAGTGATTCAGTCTAAGATTTTTTTAAGTTGTTTTTGAGTAATTCATCTAGTTCAGTGTTGTTTTGAGGTTGTTTGATATTTTCAAAAATATTAGTCTCATTACAGTCGAAGGGTTCTGTTTCTAACATATTTGTTAGTGTCAATCCAATTGGGTTGTCTGTTTTGTTTACGAGGGAAGTTAAGGCAAAATTATTTTCAATATTTACTATAACAGTGGGTGTTTCTAGGTCGTCAAATAGGGTGTGGTTGAGGATGGCTGTACCCGATTTCTGAAACGTGGGTAACATAACTATTTGTTCTGTACTCGGTGGGATCACTAACGAGTAGGGCTGTTTTAGACTTGGAGGGGGTGACTCTTGGATGTTCTTCGCTAAATTTTTGAAATGTATAGGGATATGAACTTGTGGGAGTTCTAATAATCTTTTACTAATATTAATTTTGGCGTTTAGTTCTTCAAGCAAGTCTAGTCCTATCAAGTCTTGGAAATTGTTCGAAAAGTCAAATAGGTAGAAGGTGTGGTACTGGTCTACGTTAAAGTTGGCTAGCAGTAGTAATTTAACAATTTTGTTATGAAAGGAGGTTCCGTGTGCTGTCTTAACCTCAACAATTTTTTTGCTCTATTAAATTTGGGAACAATTGTTGAACTAATTGAGGTTTTAAAAAACTTCTTGTGCTTCCTGTATCAATTAAAATTTAGGCTTCGAGTGTTGGTAGATAGATGTAGGGGAGGTTTTGATCGAAATTGTTTAGACTTATTATGTCTCCAGTCTCGTAGGCTGGGTCATAGGAAAATTTGCTTGCGAAAAATCAGTAGGAAAACTTCCGTTGTGTGGTTGATAATTATTTTGTTGATAGTCATTATTGCATTGATGGGGAATGGTATCGTCATCGTATCCAAAAGAAGTTGTGTCTGGATATTGATAGTATTCTCCGGGGTTATATTCAAATTGACTATTGTATTGGAAACCATGGTTGTTATTATATTGATGGTTAATTTGAGTGTTGTTTGATGTCCCGGGGATGGGGCTCTGAGTATTAAAATCAGGGGTTTCATTAATAAATTGGTTATGGAGTCTAGTAGAGAAATATGGCGTAAGCTTAGTGTTACTGGATGTCGTATCCATAGGGTTTGTGCATGAACTTGGTTACTCCGGACTGTGGTTTGAATACGTTTGTCATTTGCGGTCTGCTATAATTGGGGTTATAGGTGTTATTATGTTGAAATGGAATTGGCATCCTATTTTGATTTGGATTTCGATTGAGTGGTGGACGATAAAAGTTTTAATTGGATGGTGAATGATAAAAGTTTTGGTTGTTATATCTTTGATTCGCTTGATGATTTTGTATATTTGTTGGGTATGGATTTCCATACGTGGGTCTAATTTGATTTGTTTTGCCTTTGTGGTTGTGGTGTATCTTTATTTAAATTTGGGTTAGCTTTATTTTTAAATTCGATAAAGTTTAGTTCCTCTACAGTGAAACTCAACGCTTGTTCTAAACTATTAGGAGTTTTGAGTCTGATGGCTAGTTGTATTTGATAAGGTAAATTAGCAATATAAGTTTTTAAAGCAAGTTTGTCATAATGATTTAGTTTTACTATTTTAGACTGTCTGTCTTCTTCGCCGTTATTTAATTTAGAAATTAATAAGCTTCTGACATTTTGGAGCCTGTTACCAAATTTTACTTATGACTCATTTCTATTTATTTTGAGCCCTATCATGTCCTGAAATAGACAATCTAGGCTTCTCTGATCTGAAAAACTAGCCATCAGTACTTCCCTAATCGAAACCCAAGAGTTGAGCTCTGATCTGGGGCAAATCAGATCTGCCGCTCTGCCTTTTAGTTTAGAAAATATGGTGTCTAGTAAGCAAATATTGATGGGTGCGCTTGGGTTACTTAAATTTTGAAATGCTTTTATTAAATTTTCACTTGCTGTTATGAATCTCTGAAGTAATTTTGGGTTGCCGTCAAAATTTGGAATGTTATCTGCCTGATATCTCAATAATCCGAAATTTATTTCTGCCATTTTGTCAGGGTCTTGAATTAAATTAAGGTCAAATTCACTATCTGAGGATTCGTTTTCTGATTGTTCAGAAATAATGCTTAAATTGGAAAGTTGGTTTAAAAGTTCCTCCAGTTTTTATAATGAACTAATGGAATTAACGTTAAATACTACTTGGTAACTTTCCTTGCTTTTTTACCTCGTATATTTAAAGTGTAAATTTTATACGAGAGGAAGAGAGAAAGAGAGAGAAAAAAAATCAGGGTTAGTTAAGAGTTAAAAAAAAAATAAAATTAACTGGTTAAGTTTAAGAGTGATTGATCATATATGTTTTATAAAATTACCGTCTGCTTGTTTGAATTCACTTACATTAAAAATATCCAAATTCCAGTCATTTGTTTTGTTGCTTCCGTTCGATTTCTTGCCTCTGACCTCTAGGCTGTAAGGGAGTTCCTATTCCAGCGTCCGATGTTCCTTCGGTCCTCAGGAGTAAGATTCCAGGGTAAATCTGGTCTAGTCAATGAGCGACGATCTTCTCCAGCTCCAGGTCTTGGAGTACAGACTTGGTCTTCTTCTTTCTTTGGCTACTCAATCCGCCAAAATATTGTTTTCAGGGTACTCGATCCACCTGAGGTGTAAATGTAGGTTCAAACACTGCTGCTTGGTTTTAAGAACACTACACAACACTATTGTTCGTTTCACGATGAAGTGTAAAAACGCAAGGTAAAGTTCGGCGAAGTCCAGGAATTGCACGGTAAATGTGCTCCGGCCCTTAGGCATTCACTGAATTTCAACTTAACGTTCTTAAAAACCTTCGCGAGATCCGTTCCGACTGCGTCAGTTATATTTCGGCTCAGAGAAATCAAGTTTTTAAAAAACAGAATTTTATTTAATACCAAACAAAGGATGCACGAACGACTTCAACAATTGAATTACAGAATAGAACTGTCGCTAAATGCATTCTACTTATATTTATAAACTATTCTTATCGCCGTTAAAGACGGCACAGGCAGCATTACTCTTATGCTTATCGGCACGTATGGCTATGATAACTCGGGTGTTAAATTATCTATATTTTTTGAAATCCTTGTTCCTACATTCCAGAGCCTCTTCTGAAAACTTTCCTATTAGAAGAACAGCTGTTTTAATAATGTCTGTTCCATGAATAAGTATTTTATGCATACTGGAGGTCATAGGGTACCACGGATATAGTTCAAGCATATCCATACATTATTACAGAAAAACGTTCTGTCAAGTCTTTATCAATACCAGTAATAGATGCTGCGAGAGATGGCTTCTGAAAAAAAACGGCTAGAAGTATTATCATTCGCTAGGTTTTAGAATATCTATGAGTAATCTTATGTGCGATCTTAATGTTTCTCTTATATATTTCATACGTTCATTCACTATTGTCTTATATGTACTGCCACGGATTTGCCATTTCTGTATAGGAAGGCGATAAGATATGTAAAGCAAAAACTCTAAACATCTAATCCAAGCATGCAAGGTGGACATTCCGAAATTCAGGTTTTCTTCATTCAGAACACTTCAAAATTTTGTTTAAATTGTTCATAATTTTCGGAGTTGCTCCACAGATACCGCATGTTTGTGTACATGACTCGGTAATTACGCCAAGCATTTTACCGTCTATCATAATCAACTTAAAACAATGATTAACAATGACTTCCTGCTCATAAATCTCCTTTCGTAGGTATATCATCCTTCATTTGATTTTCTATATTCTGAATTTCTTTTTTAGATAGCTCGGTAGTTTCTTTTTCAAAAATAATTTTAATTGATCTGCAGAACCTTGTCGATGAAGGGCGAGGGTTATTCCATAATATCTTATTGTCATTTGTTTGTAGTAGAAGAGGAAAAAGACATACAGCAAAAAGATATGAATCTGTGCCGGTAAACTTCCATCGCAGCCCCATTTATAAATAAGAGTACCACCTCGTCCTAACTCCGATACTTTTTGCTTCAATACATCTTTCTGGAACATCGCAAGTCTTTTCGTTGTATGATTTACCAGTTCTTGCGGTTTAACTTCACCACATATATCTGAAATGGATATAAATGTTTCGTATAATGCCCATCTATGTACAATGCAAGCGCTTCTTCAGGCGTGTATTTAACAGGTAACAAACATGGAGAACTTATTATTTTTTTTAGTTTGGTTGCTCTGTTAGGTGAACTTTCAGTCACTGTTTGTACTATTTTGGCAGCATCTCGTAAGCCAGATTTTTTTAGGCTTGTACTAGTGGCAAACGACAGCTGTTCTGTAGTATAACTTTCCAAGAGTGGTGCAATTTTTTGTCTTTTAGACAGGATACCAACCTCTGAGAAATCTTTTGATGGCTTACCGATTTTTACTGAAGAGGGCGCTGAAGTATCTTCAATAATAAAAACAATATTTTCATCCAACCATTGCTGGTGACGTGACTCAAAAGTTTCAACATTCGGTGACAATTCTTCCATTTTCTATTAACTTATTACGTCCAAAATACAATACACGAGAATGCACTCCCTATCAAGTACTCCCTAGTAAGCTATTCCGAACAAGCGTCTGACTTTGTCCGTGGAATGTGGAGTTAGGTTTCGCTTCCTTGGGATAGATGGCGGTATTTCCTTTTTGAGACATAAATTGTTTTAGTGTAAATTAACGAAAATACGTAGGTTTAGGAGTATAATCGTTGCTCAAGAATGAGTTACAAACTAATGTTTGTATAAAACAGCCACCCGTTCAAAATTATCCAATCAAATACTTGTAATTTTCGTCGCCATAGGGAAAACAAACGCAAATTTTATTTGCCAATGCGAAAAGGTAGTTTTTAAAAACAATAACATTTATTAACACAAATACAAAGTTTACAAAATATATATAAACTACGACTAACAGTATTATGACTACTGAAATCAGTGACCGAATGCCCCGCTTGAGGCGTTCGCAGCTGTTTTATAGGGTTGGTTGGATATGTGGGGCCGTTATCAGTCCAGGAGGTCTTATCGGTGCAGGAGACTTGTTCTGTGTACATAACTCCTCCCCCTTTAGCCGGAAAGCAGGTGGGATGACTGTTTTTCTTTGTCCTCTTCCTTCTTTTCCAATTCTGATTTTGAAATTATTATGTTGGTAAGAGGTCCTTTTTTCGCATACTTCTGAGCTGAAAAATATAATAGAGCAAGTGCAATTAGGACATTAATAATTATAAAAATGGTCCATATGGCTGTATTGTTTGCCGGACTGTTCGAGGTGTCTTCCAGTTTATGGATATGCATCTTGTCCATTTCTTGTTTGAATCTAGTTATTTCGTTTAACTTGATATCTTTTAATAATATGGGTTTAAGGGTCTGTCTGTCTGTGTTGTGATTAATCACAACACAGACAGACAGCTCGTGTAAGGCAAATTGGCTTTGGGAGTTCTTAGTCTGAAAATTCCTGAATGTTTTACCATTTGCGCTGACTGAGCAATTTTGTGGTATTGTAATTAAGTAGGGTTTGGATATTTCCAAAATGCCGTTATTCTTGCAGCGTTTTAAACTAGTCATCTTATTGGTTGGTATGACAATTAGATGCGCTTCGTTAATTGTTTCTATGATTGGCTCGTGGCGATTGATCAGTATGATATATACACATATTTTCTATTTTGCTACATTCAGTGTCCTCGTAGATAAAATGAATTGAGTTTTTTAGGAGATAGGATTTTTTCGGAATTAGTGTAAGATTTTTGTTTGGTATAGGATTTATATCGAATAAATCGCATGCAGTGAGATTAATTAAAGGAAAATGTATGGAAAATATTATTTTATCGTCTTGATAGAATATTTGAGCAGTTGCTAATTCGTAAAATGATTGAATATTCTTAAAATTTGGTGATTTAGTCTGATCATAGAGTGGCAATTTCTTTGACAAATGTTTTAATTGTTTTGACTGGTATTATGCTTGTGTGCAGAGTGTGTAACCTAGCAAATAGTATTGAGTTTTAAATATTATCTAATAATGATATTAAGTCTCTACATGTTAATATTACCAGATCGATAGTACTTTGAAATGACATGAAGCCATGAGTTATTTTTATTTCGCGCGATACCATTTATAAGCGGCTTTTTATTATATTTTCATTCTCAGCTAATGTGGTCAAGGTGTTGTTATATTTTTGTGTAAGCAGTTTAGTTAATGTTAATTGTTTTGTCATATCGTGGTTCAGTAGTTTCTGATTTTTGTCTAGTGTCGTTATGGCATTATTATAGTATTCACCGTCTGATGCATCCAAAATGCCGAAAAGCCATTTATGGGCTTTGCCAATTATGTTAATGAGTCTTCGTTTTATTCCGTAGTTAGGTTTGAGATTGATTAATTTGTTATTTATTTCGGTCATAAAATATTTAGCATGGTTGACAAGGTTTCGAGCTATGTGAGTTTGACTTAATGTTGTAACAGATTCAATAAAAATAGGAAGGTTATTAATATGATCGTTAAGATTGGAAGCTTGATTTTCTAGCTGACTAGTATTAATAAAATGAATGAATGTGTGTTGAGTATTTGTTATATAGGCTTTATCTAAAGAGGACGGTAGTATAGGATTGAGTATTTCCTCTAGTCTTATTTCTTGTCCGATAGTTGCTGGGACCAGGAATGCTATCGTTATTATCTGCAGCAGCATCTGCAACAATAGTTTTTGATATTATACGTCGTTGAGGTTTTATTTTTAATTTATGGTAGGCTCCCTTTTGCGTTAGGACTTTTGTTTCTGTTGTGGATTTTGGCAATATTTTTTGAAATTTAAATTTTATTTTATTCCTATTTTAAATGGGAATGTATTTACCTTTATTCACATCAATACCAGGTGGATCATTTCTATTCGCATTTACTTTAGTAAGATCTTTTGCTTTGGAATTGTTTAGCTTAACAATTTCGTGTATAGCTTGCATGTTGTGTTCATGATTTTCAATATATGTTTCTACTATACGGCTGTTATGTCAAATGAGTCAATGTGGTCAGTGTTACCTTTAACTATTGAAAATGGTGTGAACGTAGTTACTGAGTGTATGGAATTATTATAACCTATAGTTGCATACTTCATTTGAGTTTTTATATCCGTTTTTGCATCGGTTAATTCTAAACACCTTAATTCGTCTAACAGGGTTGAGTGAAAGCGTTCGACTGGACTATTGCTGTCTAGCGGTGGTTTTTATTTTATGTTTCGTGCAGAAGTTTTCGAAAAGGTTATTTTTAAACTCGGTTCCCTGATCGCACGTTATTTTGTGGGATATACCGAAATGCGAGATAAAATTAAGGAGACTATCTAGAATATCTACTGCATTAATTTGTGTTTGATATGCTTGTCCGAATTTTGAGATGCTGTCTGGTTAAGAAATAGTGACCTTCGACATGAAAAGTGTCTATATAAACGTTCGAATGGCTTAAGTCCTTGTGGTGTTGGTTTGAATTTAATAACATTATGATGACTTTCATATTTTGATGTTTGACATATGACAAGTATTAATGTAGTTAGTGACGTCGTCGCTTAAATTTGTCCAATAGTATGTTTTCTGCAATGAAGCCTTTGTTTCTGTAATACCTTTGTGACACGTTTTACTTTCATGATGGTACTTAATTTTTTTGTTCCGCTCATTTTCGTCTTCGATGTCTTTTAGCATAGAATTACATTGTATCGATTTGAGGAAATTTTGACTAAGGTTAATTACAATTAAATTATTTCTAAAAAATAGTGCGTAAATCTTTTTTGGGTCAAAGTAGTTTTTTTACAGTGTTTATTAAGTGTTCGTCCATGTTTACCTTGGGGATTGTGATATACAATCTATTTTTGGGGTTTTTATCTTTAAAAAGTTCAGTTTTCTTAACGGAAGGTCTTGTGGAGTCTTGATTTAAGAAAAATATTACTTGGTTACGGTATTGGTTAAGAGGTTGTTCTAATATTGGACATGTTAGAATAGGGTTTTCATAAGACGAGTGTAGAGTGTCACTTTCGGATATTTCTTTATCAGGTGGCTGGTTAAGATCTACATTAAGAGCGATGTCTTGCAAAATTTTGATAGCAGGCAATATATCTGGTGTTTTGGTACGTGTAGAAATTTCGTTATTGAATAGATTTACTTTGCCGTTTGGGATAGAATCCAAGAAATCATCGATAACTTTATTTTTTTCCTGTTTCATCTAAATTTGCGAGAACAGATTCGTTTTCGATAGCGTTGACTTCTATACGTAATAGCGCGTCTGAGTTAGTGTTCTATTTGCCTTTTTTTATATTATATTTCATATTCGTATTCCTCAAGCTTCAGGCGCCATCTTACAAGCCGTGAATTTGGTTCTTTCAGGCTAAATAACCACTGGAGTGGTTTATGGTCGGTTATTATTTTAAACTTACGTCCAAATAGGTAGGGTCTGAAGTACTTTGTAAAATTAGCTATGGCTAACAGTTCTTTTTCGATGGTGGAGTAGTTTTGCTCCGCAGAATTTAGTGTGCGCGAGGCGTAAGCGATTGGCAAATCCTTGCCAATTGGGCCTTGTGATAAAACGGCTCCTATAGCTATATTTAAAACGTTTGTGGTTAGATTAAACGGTTTCTCGAGGTCTGGATATTGCAATATTGGACTATTAGTTAAAATTGATTTACATTTTTCAAAGGTTTCAGTAAACTCTGGTGAATGTATTATCTTTTCACCTTTCTTTAAACATTGAGTAAAAGGCTTTGTCAAATGTGCAAAGTTTTTTATGAAGCGTCTGTAGTATCGTAAAAGTCCGAGAAAGGATTTAATTTTTTTGCCGGTTAGGAAAATTTTTTATAGCCTTTTTTGATAGGTTTTATACCTTCGGATGTTATTACGTGTCTGAGAAATTCGACATCTTTTCTTAAGAACTCTGATTTGTCTAACTGAATCTTAAGGTGCGCTTCTCGTAATTTAGAGAACACTCTTTTTAAATTTGCTATGTGTTCCTGAAGGGATGTGCTAAAAATGATAATGTCCTCCATGTATATTAAACAGATTTTTACCTTGCAATTCTTTTAAAACATTATCCATGACTCTCTGAAATGTAGCAGGTGCGTTTTTAACCCGAACGGTATACGAATGTATTCGTAGTGCCCATTCTCGACATTGAATGCTGTTTTTTGAATTGAATTTGGGTTCATCTCTATTTGGTGAAAGGCGGACGCGAGGTCTAAAGTTGTAAAATAATTACATTTGCCTAATTTATCGAAAATATCGTTTATATTTGGTAGTGGATACCGGTCATCTATAGTTTTCTCGTTTATTTTACGATAGTCTACCACTATACGTCATTTACCACTAGCATCAAGTTTCTTTGGCACAATCCATATGGGACTGGACCATGGCGAATTTGATGGTCTAATGATACCATCTTTAAGCATTTTTTTTAATTTGTCGTTCAACTTCAAAGTTTATGAACGTGTGGGTATCTATATGATTTGGTGTGAACAGGTATTTCGTCGTGAGTTTTTATATCATGCTTCACTTAATTTGTAAAAGTTAATTTTGAGTTGTCGTTATATTAAATTCGCGACATAATTTTGTTATAGCTAATCGTTGTTCTGTATTTATATGGTCTGTACGAATTAGTTATGTTATCTCAATATTAGAATTATTTTGTTGATTAAAGTCACAAACATCTATATTAAATATTTCATAATTATTTTCTATAGGAATGACCGTAAATGGTTTTGATAACGAAACGGATATGGTTTTCGAAGTGTTATTATGTATTTCGAAATAAGCGCGATAGTTGTGGGCTTGTGATAAGGTTTCCGGGATAAACAAGTTGTTTATCGTTCCTTCTGGTATGATAATTTCACCGTGTGATATGTTTACTGGGAAGTCTTTGATAAGCGTTTCGTGTGCTGGAATTTCTAAATTAAAAGTGTTATCGAAAGGTCGACGATAAAAGAAAGAAATATCAATATTATTATTTACTAAAAGCTGGTTTTGAAAATCAATTGAAAGATTTATGGCAATAAGATCTTTCAGGCCTAAAATACCGTCAAAATATTCGTGAAAATCAAATAAGAGAAATTCGATTTGGTGATTACTCGGAAAGTCCTGAAAACAAGGTATTGTTGCTCTGTAGCGTATTTCTTTTTCGCCTAGTGAAGTTTTTAAACTAGATGGATTATGTACAATATATTCTGGGTAATGAGTTTCAATTATTGAGGTTTTAATAATAGAAGTATAACAACCTGTGTCGATTAGTAATTTTAACGATGGATTAGTTATTTGTACATATGGTAACGCGTTGACTGTTGCTGAATTTAATTCAACTACGTCTGATCGGTTATCGTTGCATCTGCTTGAAAATTTACGTCATACACAGATTCAGTTTCGTTTGTTGAATGTTCGTTGTATTCGGGGTAATACATATTTTCGCTGTAATGGTCAGTTTCACAGTTTTGATAACAGTTTTCTAAATTATTTTCGTCATATGTCTGATAGTCAATATTGTTAAGTTTTTTTGATTGCCATTGTCTGACTTGGTTATAATTTGGATTAAAATTTTTAATTTGATTAAAATTTTGAGTTTGAGAACGTTGCCTCGAAGGAATTCTAGATTGAACAGACATTGGTTCTGGTTCATTTAAGGGTTTATTTTGATTAGGCTTGAACATGTTTTGTGGCGGCCCGATTGTTTGTCGAATCGTTGGTAATTTTTGTTGTATTTGCCTTCGCTGACTAGGAAATTGTGGTTTAGTTGAAAATTGTCTAGTAAATTGAGGAGGTACATTAAATTGACTATTTGTTGCAAATTGTTTATTAAATTGAGGATTTACATTAAATTGATTGTTTACCCTAGATTGATGTTGCGACATTTAAGAAAATTGCGGAGTGTTTGTGCGTTATGATATGAATTTTTTGTTGCGGTAGCAGTTAAGTTACTAGTTCGTTTGAAATTTTCATCTTCTATGAAATATGACATTGCGGTTTCTAGTGAATCAGGTTTTTTGTAGATTGATTTTATCTGATACTCTTTCACTTAAATTTCGCAAGAAGGTTTTAAGTGCTAGTGAATCGTACTGTCTTAAATAAATTATCTTAGTTTCAAGTGACATTTCATTAAGTGGCAATGAGTTTACTTTAAATGCTTATTTGCTACGTGCAATTTGGATTCTCTTAGCAAATTCGATTGGGCGTTCATTTTTGAACGGTATTAAATAAAGTTAATAATTTTTGTTCCAGACAATCGAGATTGCTACGATCTCCGAAGCTAGATCTTAATCCTTCATTAATAAGATCCCATGTATTTAATTCGAGTCGAGAACTTATTAATAATTGTGCTCTATCTGATAATTTACCCATTATTACTCGTAAAAGGTAGTTATTTAGAAGCTGGTCTGCTGAAGTATATGTATTGACAAATTGGTTACAAGCATTTATGAAAATTTCTAAAATGTTTTCGTCACCATTAAAATTTGGAATAGTGTCTGCGTAAGCTTTTAACATTTGGAAATTTACTTGAGTGTTATTTCCATGTGCCATTTCAAAACTTTCAAATCCTGATTCCTGAAAAAATACGTTGATATTACTAGTTTGCGGTGAATAGCAAATCAACTGGATTAATCCTACCGACTCACAGTGCTTGAGCTCATGTGCAAAATTCAGAAAAGCAATCGGTTCGTAGGCCGTCGGCGATAGTCGGATAATACTGGAGACTAATGACCCTTGCCTGCATGATAAGTTTTAGATCAGTTGTGTGAACCGAAGCAGAACTATCATTTGTGAAAACGTATTGAGGTGCGAAGGTGTTCAGTCGTTGCGTAGAGATACTTATTTGAAGTGGTGCATATTCGCAGCTGTTCGTGTACTTCTGTTTTGTTAACACCAGATATTATGGCAGAAGGTAAGTGCAGTAGAAGGGTATAAGTAGTTAAATAAGAAGGCTTTGTGTAGTTGCTACAATTAACTGTAAAGGTAAACTATAAGAAATGCCGGAACTGTAACTTCAACAAAGGTTTTCAAAAATACACCCAAAAGCACTTTTGAGTTCTTGACAAATGTAGATTGCTTTATGTCTATAATAACTGCATGTGCATATATTTTGTGCAAATATGTGCAACTAGTAACAGGACGTCAATGTTTCAGAAGCATCGACACCTATGCGGAATGGCGATTTGTTTGAATCGTAGGCTGTTGCACACAAAGAAAATAGAATGGCATCTGTTGCTGGGAAAATAAAAAGTGCCCAAGTGATGTTAATGAAGGAATTCGTCAAATGGCAGAATATTTCTGTTTGAAAGTTGAAGCCAAATGGACACAATGTAGACGAGTACGCAGCTATTTCTTAAAGTGTAACAAGCATTGATTACAGTTATCACCTTCGCTCCACAGCGTGTGAAGTTCTTTATAGAAGAACAAACCCAGCCAAAACCTGGGACACATCGAGGAAGACCACAACGACCGTTCGGTGAAAGTAGTACCTGGACAAAGAAACGACGAGGTGCAGATCTCGTCGCTAGTAGAACACCCGAAGAGTTGGCTTTTGCGGCCGCACTGTCTGCTCAATCCTCAGGACTACCACAGTCGAAACAACAGTCTCTGACTTATTCACAAACGTTAGCGTTATATTTAGACTTGACACTTTCAGAACGAAAGTATAATATCCTACGTTTGGTGGTAAATGCGGTTCATCCAGATTGTTTTCCGTCTGTACACCAACTGAGGAAATATCGACAAGGTTTGCTGCCCACCGATATTGTAAGCATGGAAACCGGTGCTGAAGTTAGTTTACAAAGCTTATTAAATAAAACGGCTGCAAGTCTGATTCACATTGTCAATGACGATGCATCACTGAGTGATAGTTCCGCATTGAATTTATTATGTAAATGGGGTTTCGACGGAAGTTCGGGCCATTCCATATACAAGCAAAAATTTACAGCTGCAGGAAGTACCGATGCTTTTCTATTTGTGACAGCTTTAGTGCCCCTCATGTTAACTAATCCGCCAGTAAACAAATTGTATGAAAGAATCCTCGCCCTTCGTCGACTCTGTTTAGTCGGCCGATCCGTTTTGCATTCGTCAAAGAAAGTGCTAACATTGTTACGGAAGAGGAGATACGAATGCGTGCGTGCATAAATGCACTCACAGAATTTACAACCCCTTGGAAAGGGCGAGATATTCGTATAAAGTATGAAATGTTATTGACGATGCTTGATGGCAGCGCAATTACGACCCTGACACAAACAAATGCTGCCCAAAATTGTTATATTTGTGGTGCAACACCTAAACAGATGAACTCTGTGGCACTGACAAGAGTTTCACAGCCTCAGCATTACCAGTTTGGTCTTTCGTCCTTGCATTCGTGGATTCGATGCTTTGAATGTCTATTATACATTTCGTATACATTGCCTTTCAAATCCTGGCAAGTCAGAGGTGATGAGAAAAAGGCAGTGTTCGAAGAACGCAAAAAGCGTATTCAGGAGGCATTTGGGGTTACTTGTAGATGTTCCAAAGCCGGGATATGGAACTACGAATGGTGGGAATACGGCAAGGTGCTTCTTCAGCAACCCAACTCTAAGTTCTGAAATTACAGAGGTAGAAGAAACTTTAATTCGGAAATTAGGATTAGTGTTAAAGATTATCGCTAGTGATCGCCAAATTCAGTTAGATAAGTTCGAAGAACTTGTACAAGAAACGAGAGACATTTATCTATGCCTGGTATTATATGCCTAGTTCCTTGCATAAGGTCCTGATACACGGTAAGAACGTGATATCACACTTTCATCTGCCAATAGGTCTCTTATCCGAAGAAGCTCTGGAAGCTAGACACAAATAAATCAGAAAGCATCGCTTGGAACATACGCGCAAATCATCCCGCATTAACACCAATATGGATTTAATGAATATGTTGATATTAACGTCCGATCCGTTCATTTCCTCTTTGCGTCACATAACCACGAAAAAGTCAAGAGAGTTGAATGATGAAATGAAGAACTACTTAATAGATGTAGAACCCTTACATTCAACATATAAGCTAGATGTGCCTGTAAGTGCTGAAGTAAGTAGTGATGACAACTCGGACGTCTCAATGGATAGTGAGATGTCTAGTTGAAAATAACCTTTAAGACTAATTATTATTACACGTAACACAAATACAAAGTTTACAAAATATATATATAAACTACGACTAACAGTATTATGACTACTGAAATCAGAGACCGAATGCCCCGCTTGAGGCGTTCGCAGCTGTTTTATAGGGTTGGTTGGATACGTTGGGCCGCTATCAGTCCAGGAGGTCTCATCGGTGCAGGAGACTTATTGTATGTACATAACTTGCAACAGAGTTAAACGTGCATATGTCACAGTTACAACAATGCATAAGTATGTCATTATGAATTCTCAATTCAACACATTTTCCCTTGTCAACCTTCTTCATAAGATGGTACTGAATCTGCGATTTAAGAGTGGAGTCGTAAAGCAAACCTTCAACCTCATGTGCATAAAAAATCGCCCTTAGAGTATCCAACATGACTAAAATTTCACATTCGAAATTTGACATTTTATTACCATCTTTCAAAATCTGTTTCCGTCTAACTTCTAAAAACCTATTCTTCCCCAGTCGAATGTATCTACGTTCCAGTTCATCTATGTGGGTAACTCTCCATAGAAGTGTATATTTCACAACCCAGTTTTGGAAAATTAAGAATATGATACTTTATATATTTTCTTGCCAAAGATGAAAATAATTAAGTAGCTCATTATTATTTTGATACTGGCCGTTCTGTTTTTATACAATTTAATTTTTTATACCAATTTAAAAAGAAAATGTGACCACAGAGTGGAGTTCATGTCCATGGTGAAGACAACTTCTTTTAATTCAAGTTAAAAACATGTTTTTTATTTGAAATGACAGTTATAAGTATTAAAATAAAATACATTTTAATCATTTTTAGATATAACATTGACCTCAAATACAAATTTCTGTGAAATAAAAAATAAGAATAATTATAAATCATTTTCAATTTTTCAAAGTACTTGTTCATTTTAAATTTTCGAACATAGTTAAATCATTATCGAATAAAAACCTATTTCATCGAAGCCGTAGGATTTTTTAAAATTGTTTTAATTGTATCCTTCAAAGTGATGTCTTTGTCTTCCTCAGGCCATATAAATACATAGTTATGGTTTAATGATATATTCTTTTCATAAAAGACACACTTAGCCGATTATTCTCATAAACGTCCTACATAGTATACCGAAGAGTTCTGAGGCCATTCTGCAACTACATATGAGTTTACTGAAGCACTTAAATGTGCAATTTGGTCTTGTCCATCTGAATCTGAATCATCATGATACCTCACCTTATGATTACTTTGTTTAATTTCAATTGTTCCTAAACTAAAATGTTCACAATATCTCGATGAATATTCGGTACATGTCTCTTCGCAAATACCTTTTCTTTATTGTGTCCATTCCAATATAACTGGTGGATTTTCAACGTTCCATAAAATGGTTGTATTTCTTTTGAGATTAATGATTCCATTTTTGTTATATCATATTCAGTTAATACTTCTAAAATAATTTTCCCACTTAAATTATTTGTTAACTCTGACACCAGAGTTTTCATACCGGGAATATATATCCCTTGGAATACCAGTCTGCCTGCTGTACTCTTCAGGCAACCTCCAATTCCACCCGGCACTCCTTTTCCAGGTCCACTCCCGAATAGTTCCAGGACATTTCTTTTGGCTTTAACCAGTTACATATTACAGCTCCAAATATATAAAATAAGGTTATTGCGATACTGAGTGGTCGGTCCATCACTTAGAAAATGAACTTTTTTCAGGATTTGGTATCACGGTTTTGATTTCATTGAAGAGAACATTTTAAATGTGCTAAAATAACCACAGGATCATGCCTAAGACTCAGAAAGAGCACAGAAACTTGTAGATCTAACTTCCTCATCGAGTGAAGCTCTATATTACCAAACAACAGTATGAAGAGTTATTTGCTGTTTTGAACCAATAATATGAGCACTCTGGATTTCTCTAGGGCATTTACAGCTATAATTTTCTGAAAAATCCATATGTATTAGGATTTCGTTGATTTTTAACTCAGTTTTAATTTTATTGAAAGTTGCATACTGATGTTTGATATTGGAAATATGTAACATGTATTTCTCCAAAGACTTATTTAAAATATCGAAGTCACTTTTTTACAATATATGTCCTCCTTAACATTTTTATGGCAAATTTTGTCCTGACCTTTAATGTTAACTGTAAACCATTTGATTGTCCATGTCTTGTACGAAGTTTTGTCCTTTGGATCAAATTCATTGGATAGTTAGTGGTTTATTAAATTTGCACCTCTCACATTTTCTTTCTAGGCATATCTCACTTAATTCTGAATTGCAATACAAACTTTTGCAAAAATCATCGGGATCTTTGTGATTAATTATACCTAAAAGTTTCATCTTTAGAATATGTCGACGCATATTTTCATGAGTGGTGCATAAGCATGTGTCGCGTGTAGTAGCCTTTGGAAAAAGGATCCAAAATGGTCGCAATTTGCTAAAAGTAGAATGAGAAATATTCCCATTTCGATTTTCCTATTTGGACATCAAATTCACTTGCTGGTGGTGTGTTACATTGTAAGTAACGGTTCGTATTTCGTATTTCTTTAGATCGTCTCCCCAGACTTTTCCGCTCTCGTCACACTTTTCTGATAATCGTCCTTGATCTCTGTTAAATTATTTATATGTCTAATTTTACCTTCATTTTTTCTTTTATGGTACCGTTCTCTTTCCTGTTTCTTAGCCTCATTATACAACACTGAATTATTCTTAATTTTTTCTCTTCTTCTTCTTTGGGCTTCACGTTTTTGTTTTCTTCTCTTTTCTACTTTATCATCGGTTAGAGACATTTTTGTCTTCTGTAAAATATGATACAAATTAAGTTATTAGCAATTTAAATCACAAATAGGCCACTCCATGGAGACAGATCCACTTCATTGTCATTGTGTGACCATGGAGTGGATGTCCATGGAGGAGACACTTTTAAATTTTTAGTCAGATATTTTTAAAATGGCTCATTAATAATTATATCTGAGACAATATTAAACAATTAAACATAATAATCCCTATATTTCGAAAGAAGTCACAGGATTTAATTTAAGGAATATCAATTAAATTTGAGCCATGGAGTGGACTATTTATTTAAACACTTACCTTAAGAGCTATCTTTGAGCTCTAATAATCTTAATTGTAATACCACACTCCTGCAAATCACAACTAAAGGTTTAATTTAAAAATATTCTTGGGATTATGGATACTTTGCAACATGCGTTCTTATTTAAAAAATTGTATATAAGAGTAAAAATTATCAAATATTCTGTATTATGTTTTAAATTGTAGGGTTTTTACAACTAGTGTATATATATATAACCAATAAGAAAAGTGTTAGAAAGCACTTAAATTATTGACATAATGTACAAAAATAGACCATGAACAGTCCATGGAGGTGACATTTTCAGGTTATTAATTTTTGTTTTTAATAAAAGTATGTATTTTTATTATGAATTAATTAAAGTGATAAGTTCTTCAAATTGGTAATATATTAATATATACTATAAGTAAATTTTCTGTCAAAATATTATTTCGATGAACAGCAAATATACACTTTTGTGGAGAATTATCCATATAAAACTTCGAAGTCTATATTTTCTGCTGCATATCATACAAACCACAAAAACCAATTGGCGCATTGTCATAAAAAGTTTTTCGCACCGCTCTATGCCAAGCAAAGTTGACTGACTCACCCTCGCTGCCATTGAGCGCATCGACATTATCCCAAATCAAGCATCTCAGAGCATTACCGAATTTTATTCTCACTGGACGTAACTTATTTATTAAGAATATGGCTTGATTTTTCCCATCAGAAAGCGTCTTTTCAACAACAATATCCGGATCAATCATCACAGAATACTCAAATAACTTCCCGACAAAACATTTCCAACAGATCCACTAAAAATACTACCAAGCTTTCTAACTTCTTCAACACTGACGATTTCTTGCCGAAAAGAGATCTAGACCTTCATTTCTATTTACAACTTACAAAGTTCCCAATTCTAAAAATGCGTTCTGGCACAGGCAATCCTTATGTACAATTAGCCACATAGCGATACTACAACAATAAATGACCATTTCGTCAACAGAGCATTATTTTTAGAGCGAAAGTCGTTGTATTCGCACCCTCCCGATCCACAGTGTACTAATTAAGCTATTCTTTAACACCTCTTCGAAGACCAGGTGAAAGTCTTCAATTATATTCATTAGTTAAATAATATATCGTCAGTTATGTAACAATACCTCCTATCTGGCACAATTTTCAAAGTTGAAATTTATAAAGCAACATATTCCCAACTTTACTGCGCACAATCAGAATACCACCTATGTGAAAAATAATTTGACATTTCCTGTTAACCAGGAGAGAAACAATACCTTCTATCTTAAAACTGTTTACCTGTATTGCCCGTATCGTTATGGTTACTTAAAGTCAAAATTTTGGAGTACATCGACATAGTCGGAAGATAAATAATTAGTCGGTATTACGTTAAATTTATTTAATAGATATTGGGTTTTATTAAATAATCGTTTATTACGGATTTAATTAGCAACTAAACGTTCAGAAATACTGGAAGTTTTTAGGATGTTCGTAGTTTTGAACCCATATAGTTTTTGGAATTTTTTTATATATATTTTAAGCACTCTTTCGTATACTCTCTAAAATCATCTATATTTACAGCATATCCAGAAGACGTTGTTCGCAATGTTAAAGAAGTAGAAGGGAAGGCACCACACTAATTAGGTCATTAAGAAGTCATTACCAGTTTCGGTGGGCTAATTAGGTTATTGGCGATAAAGTAATTAGAAATCGCGGTCATTAGCGCTATCGGTCGTTCCCAATTATATTATAATGCGTATAATGTAGTTATCATACATGTTTGCGTGTCTAAGTCTTTCATTATACTGTTTTAAAAGCCAAAGAAATTAAAATCTGACAAAGACGTCTTTGATTTGTAGACATATTAGTTTATCAAATCAACCAGTAATTTTCTGATATTATAATAATTAGGTTTACATAATATAAAAGCAATATGTCGTTAAAAGGTATTAATCAGTATTCCATACACCTTCAAGCAGTAGAATATCAATGTCATCAGAAGCTATCCGTAAGAACAATAGTGTGAAAGGAAAGCGAATAAGTAAACCTTATTTAAAAACTACCGATGCTGAGTACCGAAAAATTTCTCCAAGTAAGCATTTTGCTGGATATCTGCACCAGATCTACATGACGAATTTGATATTCCAGATCAATGTGGAAGTTCATGGACCTGAAAACATACGGCTTTAAGAAGGAAAAAAGATGATTCATATTTAAAAGTTTATGAAAAGAAGGGAAAAGGTATCCATTGGATGTATAAGTAAAGTTATTTTAATTGGTTTTGACCTCTTTTTACACTTTACTCTTACTTTAAGAATCATTAAAAGTGGTGTAGATATGGCTTTAATATTCATACATTTTCCGAATTTTTAAAAAATCTTCCTGACATTTTAAATGACATTCAGGCATCTGCTGGTAGTAATAGCAATAAATCTTATAAATTAGATTTATTAAATTACACGGTTGTTACTGTTTCAAATGAAATAATTAAGTTTGTACCCAGACTAGGGTAGGAATTTTTGTACATTGGTTCAACATCTTTAAAACAACTGTTAAAGATGAGTAACTTTTTAAATAATAGTCTGTCAGTTGGAACTGCAACTACCATTTGAAGAAATAAGAAGTTTCAAAACATTTTTGAATGATATAGGTTATAATATTATTAAAATAATAAGAATATTAAAATCCATGGCTTTTTCAAGATGCATACAACGATGCGACGTCACGACCACACGGTTATTTATTATTTGACTTAAAGCAATCAACTCCAGAGTCTTTTAGAATAAGAACAAACATATTACCAGATGAATGCCCCATATCAGTTTACATTCCTAAAAAAGGATATAAATATGAAGGTCTTCAAGAATTTATTATTAATTTGTTATAATGTCTCAAACCGTCGCACAGTGGGGAAACCGAACTCGAAAGATGGCATAAATTCATTTCAGCTAAATAAACGCCAGTTTATCACTGGATTGGCCAAAAATGTGTGTTATATAAATGGAATAATTCTGAACTCTATAAATGTATTATATGATTAATAATAAATCGGCATATTTATGACCTAATCATGATCTCCATCACTATCACTGTCTGATGATGATAGTTCTTCATTTTGAAGGCCAATTCCAGAATAAATAGGCGGCTTTAACATGGACAAAACTTCCACAGGAAACCTCTTCATTTTTTTCTTGGGGAGCTGCCTGTAACTAGTAATCACAGGGTCTGACGATATAAGTAATAAATTGAAGATATCTTGATTCATTTTTGCCCAATTGCACTTGCGCGCAAAGTCGTCCCTATATTTTTTGATATCTTTATAACGCGCCTCTTGAGCCTCCTCAGAGAGCTGACCTATTGGCAAAAGTGAATTTTTGATTACCTCTGGCCCATGCATTAATATTTTGTGGACTGTAGGAGGCATACAGTACCATGGATATTTTTCTACGTAATATCTTGCTGTGCTGATACAGTAAGATTGAAATTTATCGTTGTCGATGTCCAATCCGCTAGACAGTGTTGTCATCACCACACGAAATCTTTCTATTAAACCTTCATCAATGCCGGTTATGGATGCAGACAATTGTGGGTTGTCGAAAAAACGCCTAGCAGTGTTCACGTCATTACTGTTTTCGAAACCCGGCTTAGGCCTGTCAACCAACAGCCCCATGCGACTTCGAAACTCCCTCTAGATTCGCTTTTTATTAGCAGCCACTATTTTTTTTCTTCACCACGGGCCGACCACTTCCTTATCGGTAGTTTATGAGGTATATGTAACAAGCACTCGAACAATCGAATCCAGCCGTGCAATATGGACAGCTCAAGATTCAAAGGGAAGGTTCGACCTTTAACTTGAATTTGAACTGTAGCAGGACCAGGATTCTCAGTTTCTCTTGTAAGTAGTTCTGGCACTACAAGCTGCATGTTTTTATTGATGTTCGACTGGAAATTAATATTGGTACTATATCTTCGTATTATATTGTTGTTTCCTAACTCCTTTCCTAGCTCCAATAAAAACAATCTTCGATTATCGAGGTGACCTTTTTCCCAATCTGGGTGTTTGATCATCCAGAGTTTGTAGGTGTTGATACCACCAATATCAAGAAGATGGTAAAATATTGCCATTGGCCAACGGTTTGTTTTTCGTTGGGTGGTGTATTCCTTCACCAATTTATCGCTGGTGTCAACAGCACCTTTCGTCTTATTATAATGTAAAATAATATGGGGTTTATAATTTTCATTTTCTCCTCCAGTTTTGTCATCTTTGTGCTCAGTAGATAACAAAATAACAGCAGCTTTCTTTTTGGGAACATACGAAACCATAGTTTTATCTTTCATAAATGCAAACATGCTTGTTTTTCCTCAAAGTACCCCATAACGAAAGATTCTTCTCTAAGAAGTAAATTAGCTAAGTCTAAACTTGTAAAGAAATTGTCTGTAGTTATTCCGTGGCCTTGGGGTAAATGTTCCACAAAGTCCAGAACCACTCTTTGGCCCTGAGCTTTTTCTGCCTTGTTGCCTAGCTTACCTAGAAGAAAATGATAACCATAAAAATGTATATTTTATGCAAGGTAAAATATACTTACCCAAATATGCTTGCATATTGACGGTGTACGCTGTAACACAATCTGCCAATGCCCAAATTTTCAAACTGTATTTGTCAGGTTTACTCTTCAGGTACACTCGGAATGGAGCTTTCCCACGAAAAGGTACCAACTGTTCGTCAACACACAAGTGCTCCCCTGGATTGTATGCGTTTTTACAGTTGTTTACGAAGCCATAAACAATATCTCTGATTGGAGCTAATTTGTCCGTTGCTCTTCTGTTCTAGTCTCGTAGTTATCAAAACGTAGAAAACACAAAATTTGCTTGAACCTATCTCGGGACATTATAGCGGGTATTACTGGTCGACAAAATACAGGGTCTTGACTCCAAAGCATTGTTAGGGGTTCCTTTGAGCTATGCAGAGCTCCCAAAATAAACAATAGACCGATGAAAGCCTCAATTTCATCTCTGACAATAGGCACAAATTGTTTATTTTTATTTTCATAGAATGCTGGGCTTTTCTGTTTGTTTCAGTGATAATTGTATCAACTATTTGCTCCTCAAAAAATAAACAAAACGCCTCTTTTTTACTAGCAAAATTTGAACTATAGGGCGTTAGTCCTGCTTTTACTTTTTGAATATTTTGTTTGGCCTGTTTGACTCGTAAATTATGTGGGATTTTAGACCACAAAGTACCATCTTTTACTATATATGTGGGTCCATCACATACCACATAATCAGTTCCAGCCGCATCTTCATCTTCGTTCTCTATTATGACATCGTCAAAGAGAATATAAGGATAAGAGAGACCAAGTAATATAAACTTTCTAAATAATAGTATTAAACAGTGTTGCCAGATAGTAAATTCAGTTTTCAATAACCAACAAATATTAAAGAAGAATAAATATAAAAACAGTTTCTTTAAGAAACAATCAAAGCTTTGTAATCTTTTTTATATGATGTTAATTATAACCATTAAAAAATATAAAAATATAAGCGTCTTTGTTACACTGAATTGTTTTGTTAAAGTAGGGAAGTGTAAAATTTTATTTCAACGTGGAAACACTGACTACACTGTACAACATTCTTTCACAAATGCTAGATGTCTCCAGCATTAAGTTTCTTGCAATAATTAAGTAAATGCGTCTTTGGACCACAACCATTTATATATGTATTAAACCTTTCTGTGCAGTAATAGGCAAGGAGATTTCGCTATTAAATAATAGATGCCAGTTTGAATCGCGGGAATAAATTCAATTTTACCTACACTTTAAATATAAATAATTAAATTATATTTTTTTACGGGATTATTCATAAAATAAATGAGAACATTAAGAAATAGGGAGGTAATTAACTACTTCACTTATTTAATTATAAGAAAAAAGTAATAGCGCACTTAAATAGGTTATTAGTTGAATCGGATACATCTTACTATTGTCATTGTTTAAACTATTTGGGAAAAATTATTTATTCAGAATATACACAGTGGGCCAAAAAAACCGGTACAGATTTTGTGGCCTCATATTTTCAATAATAATGATTCATGAATCAAGTCAAATATTTCTTCGAAAAATGAATCTAATACTTTGGAGATTGAAAACATATCTTATTTGAAATAAGGCAAAGTTTCAATTTGATTTTATTATTTTACTTATTTGACCTTGTGAAAATGTGAGTTTTTAATAATATCGCGTGGCTTTAATGTGAAATTAAATCTGTAACAAAAGTAGTAGGTAATGACTTTTGTTTTAACAAATAAAAAAAAAGTTCTACTAGGTTGAATACCTATTAGACATTTTGTTACCCATTTAATTTCAAGTTTTAAAGGAACATGACATTATTAAAAACTCCCGCTTTCGCATGGCCTTTATTAAAGTGTAATAAAATCGAATTGAAACGTATTATTGCAAATTAAGATATGTTTTCCAATCTCCAAAGTCCAGTGGCGGCTGGTGAAATTTAGGCGGTCATATCTTATTGGAGCATGGGATCCAAGCAATATTTTGGCATAACTATCAAGAGTAAATGAAGAAGTTTTGCAGAAAAAAGATTACGATTGAAATTTGCGAAAAAAAAAGTTGAAAAATTTGTGTACCTCACCAGGTTATTTTTTAAATGATTAGTAAAATATTGTGAAACATTTTTTTAATCAGGTGGAAAAGATAGATTTCAAATTTCATAAAAAAATATAGATTTTTTTACAAAGTTGCACCTTTTTGAAATTTGCACAGTGAAAAAGCAATCTAAAATAAAATTTCAAAACTGTAACTTTATAGAGAATCAATATTTTTTTATGAAATTTGAAATCTTTCGTGATATTTTTCACCATATTCTGGAAAAAAATGTTTCGCAAATATTTTAAAAAATGGTTTAAAGAATAACCTGGTGAGGTACACAGTTTTTAATTTTTTTTTTTTCGCAAATTTTACTCGCAATATTTTTTCTGCAAAACTTCGTTTGTTTAGTTTTGTCACTTATGGCTTAAAGTATTACTTGGGTCCCATGCTCCAGTACTAAGACATACCTACATTTTATCAGCCGCCAAAAGTATTTAATTTTTCGAAGAAATATTATTTACAACATTAAAAAATTTCGGCTTCTTTAACGGCTGTAAAGGGCCCAAAGAATCCGACGTTTTTATGTTGTAAATAAGTATGAAAATGTATTATATTATTATACACCGTGTCTCAAGACCGTTTGCAAATTGGGCGTGACTAGTAAGTGCGTTATTGTGCAATAAAGTAATTTCGCACTAAATACGGAATTATGGTACATTGAAAAGGCTAATAACGTGTGTTTAAGGCGTGTCATGTGTTGTAATAATTTTAAAATTTCAGCCCTTTCATTAGACTGGGAAGTGCTCGAGGCGAGGAGAGCTAGTTAGTATGTTATTTACATGCCCACCTCACTCACTGGTAAAGCTGGTACGTCTGGCTGCGTAGGAATGTGCGTTTATGTATAAAATACATTGCAGAACCTCTTGAGACATGGTGTATAGTATATACTTTAAGAGAAAGACAGAGGGCACAATTTTTTTATAATTTATTCAATAAAACAAACTCCGACACAAACCCGGCCATTTAAAACTAAAACAACCTAGGACGTTTAAAGTGTTAAATGAACAAAATAATTATAAATAAAACAAAATAAATATTGCATACTACTAATCATGGTTGCTTATTTTTAATATGTCTTCTTTTTAATTATTTCTTTAGCATAATAAAACTAAGAAGTGTACAAACTAAGCCGTTTAAAATAATACATGAATAAAATAATTATAAATAAAACAAAATAAACATTAAATAAATATTACACACTGTTAATCATGGTTGATTATTTTAATATATAATAGTTTTTTACTTATTTCTTTAGCATAACCAAACAAAGGAGTGTATAAGCTAGACCGTTTAAAATAATAAATGAATAAAATAACTGTAAATAAAACAAAATAAATATTGCCTGCTATTATTCATGGTTCAGTATTTTTAATTTCGCTGCCCTTTTTCAGATATTTCTTTAGTACATAAGAATTTGCAAGTTTTATAAATTTTACAAAAGACCATTTTTTCCAAAATATATTCCTTGTGTTCCCTACAGTCAATATCTAACCATGTTTTAATATGCTTATTATCTTTGATTTGCTTTAACAATAATTTACTTAAATGATATTTATGCTTATTAGGTTCAAAATATTCATTAAAATATGTTAAACTTAAA